>NAPT01000054.1:0-72428 GCA_002927785.1 Cladonia uncialis
GAGGTGGAGGGGGTGGAGGTTTGGTGGGTAGTGTACGAGTAGATTGGGTAGGGAGAATGGATTTAGATGGAAGGTTTAAGATGGTTCGATTCGTGATTTGATGTAAGGTCACGAGATTGTTGATGTTTACGTCTTACTTGTTAAGGTAAAGCGGCAGAAAAATTGCGATGAAAACTTTGTTCATTTCCAGGCTACGTGTTTCAATATTAACAGCGAAGATAAAGGTTCATCAACTTGGTCTGTGATATAGCAGAGACGATGAGCCCATCATAACCAGTCTCAACCCATCGCTATGCAGAAATCGAACGCCGTCCGGGTATTACCATGCCTTTCAACTGAATATACATTACTCCAAATGCCGTCATTCAGACAATGCCATATACCCGCTTAGCAATGAAGAAACACGAGACGCCGAAGACGAGGAGGCCAGCAGTAACTGAATAGTGTGGTCAGCGAGGTTTTCTGGCCGGCTTTGCTTGGGATAGACATACTTGACCAGAACCAGTAGAGATTATCCACATCTTGTCCAGGCACTAGCACGTTCATGCCCCACATACCAGTGATGATGTTCATGGGTAGAACGATGGTACCCAGGACTGTCAATTTCCCCAGCACATCAGCGGTCTGCTCCTGCCGCTCGTTCATGCGGATGTTGATTTGAGCGAGATAATTTCCATGAGCTCGAGATAGAAGCCTATCGATGTGTTGGTAAAGCAATTGATGATAACACGAGGGGTAATTGCAAACTTACGTCTCGTAATGGCTGAGATTGCTCGTCATTGTCAGGATGTGATCTTGTATATCACCCAGATATAAGCCGATCTCACTTCGTGGAGCAATCTCCCAGTGTTCGTTACAACGTTTGGCGAAGCCTTTGATAACGTCCGCCTTGTTGCCCAGAAGTCTGTAGAGACCCATGACTTTCTTTCTAGCTTCACCCACGCGTTGCAACATGTCACCTCCAGATGTATGTGGTTCGCCTGATTCAGACTTTCCCTCATTGTTTTTCATTGTCATTGAGTTGTTCTTTTCCTTATCCGGGTCGTCCTTGATTGCGGTGTGCAATTTGAGGATAGCATCGTCAATCTCATCGACTTCTTCCTCAATGGTCTCGATCAGTGGTGCAAACACATCTGTGATATCGTCAATGATTGCATATGAGATCCAGTCGGAGCTCAAAATCAGATAATCTTTGAGTTGTCTTATACGCCTTCGTACGTTTGCGGGATGGGGCGTCATCGAGAAGTGGAAACTGATGACACCCTCTCGGAATACGACAACATACATGTTCACCGGATCAAGGAAGTTGTCACTGTTCATGTCCTGCTCAAACGTCCGGTAGTTGACAAAGTAATAATTCTTGAAAAGCTCGACCTTTTCTCGGGCTTCCTGTAGCATAATATCCTCAGCAGTCAGCGGATGAATGCCAAATGTCTTTGAGATGACTCGCATCTCTGTATCCGTGGGCGATAACACGTCGAGCCAGAAGGTCGGCCGGTCACCGTATCGCTTGGGCTTCTCTTTTTGAGCGCTGCCATTGGCCTGGGCAGGAGTGGCATCCCCTGAATGCTCTGGAGAGTAGCTCATGGCCCCTCCAATGATCGACGAGTGTCGCGTCCCAGCTCTCGATTGGGTATTGGGACTCAGCTGTTCGCGGCCGCTGGCATTGCCCTGATGGCTAGCCGTGTCTTCTTCGTCTGACGAGTAATCACTGAGTTCTGGAGGATCGGGGATGAAGAGCTCCCTGAAGTCTTGACCGGGTTGGAGGAGCTCGGATATTGTCTGGCTGTGAATTGTGCTGGGGAACTCTTCGTTGAAATAAGTGAAGCGATAAGGTGCATCCTCTTCCGCTCGATGCCAGCCATATTTCTGCGGACGTAGTCTGCCGCCAACAAGCACTGGTTCACTGATCTTCTTCGCCCGAATGCCTTCACTCCTTTCCTCCTTCTCTTCTCGGCTCCATTCCTCGAGTACCGAAAGATCTGGCCATTGTTTAAACCGTCTCCGTCGTTCTCCGACATGACAGTTTTGGCCATGATCGGGAGACATATAGTCTTCTTCTCCAATAGTTGACATGCCCTCCACTGGGAAACACACATCTTCCTCGGCTGGCACGGCAATAGTGTGACGACGCTGGTCTGGAAACTCATTTCTGGGTGTTGGCGGAGAAGATCTGGCAAACGCTGTGTCCCCAATCTCATCGTCAATGTTGATGAGTTGGTCATTCTGTATAGTACCACGCCTCTCCTCTGGCGACCTAGGCGCAAATGAGCTTGTAACCATCATATCTTCATAGCGCGTATCTGCACCAAGTTTCGGGCTGTTTGGGACCGAGGGAGGATTATTGACATCGTGAGATGACTGGCGATTGGGTGCCCCAATCCGTTGTCTGCTCGATGTCGATGTAGCTGTAGAATTGCGTCTTTGTTGAGCAGAATTTCGACGGCCGCTCTGGCCCAGACTTGAGAGGATGCCATAGCCTGATCTATGTGACGGCGAATTGCCGTCGTGGTGAGATGCCGCCAACAAAGGTGTGCGATCCGTTGTCCGCACGTCGTCTGCTTCGCTTTCGCCTCCTGACGAATCATGCGCACGGGCATGTCGCGGCCTATGGTGCTGACCTTCATGTGAAGTGTTACGGCTTGCATACGGTCGGTATCCGGAGGTCAAGTCATGATTCGATTGGCGGCCAAAAGCAGTTGGCAGAACTCGACTATCCCGTCGCTGACGTATTGGCGGATGGTCCCTGCAACGTAGAATTGAGTCAGTCCTGCCAATCAAAGGATATGTAGGCCCGATAGTCTCACCTGTGGTCTAAGAGTGCATTGCTGTCGAGGCTGGTCTCGCTAAGGTTTCCCCCACCAGATTGTCCAAGCCTATAGAATGGCGGCCTCGCAGCAGAGGAGGTAGAAGGCTCGTTAAGATCATGACTCGACCTCGCTGGGTCCGTGCTGCCTTCCTGATTTCCTGGCAAGAATGACTGTCTGCGGTTCTTCTTTTTCCTCCCCCCACGATGATTCCGTCGTTTCTTACCGGGAGTATTTGGGTCCCCTCCAGCGAGTACGTCTGTTGTTGACTGGGTGTTGAGTAATTGTTCCGTCGGTCGACGAGGTCCTGCTGGATTGGTATTCGCGGGGTTTTGAATACTCCCTGGGCCCGAACTGCCACGGGGACCTGGCGCAGCCATGATTGGCCTGGTGCGTCCCAACAAGATTGGATATAGAATATATACTTAGTAAAGCATCAAGGGCAGCAATGATCGGATATTGCTTTTGAGTCTCCGGACGTAGTATGCCTGATGTTGTGTGAACAACGTGTAGAACTGAGAGGGGCTCTGGCGCAAGGAAATGTTTCTCTTAGCGGAGATTTTCGTCATATCCAAACCCAGAATTGCTGGTTCCTGGCGCCAAGCATTACCGGTCGGAGTTTTCGTCAGCCCTACGAGCCATGTTATACTTGTCGTAGTACTCCGTATTTTCACCATAAGATTTCGACGTGGATACAAATGACTCAAGAATTGCCTCAATGTCTGGGGAATAGTTTGGGCGTGTCAGAGTGGGTTATCACATCAAGGTTTCCAAATTGCCATGGTCGCGTGCTCAGTTACCGCATCTAAGCTAGCTTGCTTCAGATAACGGTTGCCCGGAGTATTCATCCCGGCAAATCATACGCCTGTGGACTCAAATGCAACTGAAAGGACTTATCTATAGGGCCTGCCAGCTGCATCGTTGCTCCTAATTGTCTCAAAGCGCAGGAAGTCCAAAACCGTTCTCGAGGACCAGCACAGGATGCCATCGACGTATTCACGGACCGCAAGTTGCTGCATAGCAAGATCATACCTCACTCTACCACTTCAACCGCTGACCCGCGTGCACCTTTCAGGACTTACAATCTTTGAGCCTCAACGCCCGGACCTAGCAATGGAAATATTCATCCTCTCCTGAGTATTAGGTGTAGATGATTAATGGACTTGGCAAATACAAGATGAGCCCGTCAACCGTATACATATTGACTGTTGGGGCATCTGGGCCCCGAAATTTACACCAAAGGGATAGTCTGGCGTCTAGCGCAGCGGGCACCACATTTCTATAGCACTCTTAAGTCTGCTGTCGCGCATTGGCTAGACAGGTACCACAGTACGCTGCTGTTGTCCTGCATGTCACACCCAATCGCATCAATCTCTGTATTGCGGGGAACATCATGCTTCTGCCAATTTGATGCTCATTAAGTTTTCGCCTATGCAGATCTCAGGAAAAGGCGCATAAGTCATGCATATAGAAAAAGTATATTGCTGGGCTCTGGGAATCGTCAATATCTCTAAGCACCGTTCAATTCGTTTCGAGTGCTCATCAATCTGGAAAGCTCTTATCAAGAAGGACTAGCGCTCTAAGCCCATCTTTGGCAGGATCTTGAGCGGACAGTTGATAGGTGTTTACTACCAATGTATGGCGTGTGCTCGACAAATGGGCAGTAGCGAGCTATGGGGAAGAGTTCGAAGGGAGAAGTATTTGCCTCCACTTTAATTATTACTAACATGTAGAGATTTCAAGCGAGAGGATAATTGGAGTATATGGTCATTTTCCAGGTCCTTTCTAAGTTTATATGCATAGCCACTTAAGGTCAAGTACAACCTGTATCCTGCCGGTTACCAGGATTGTTGGCGCGGAAGTTCGGCGTTGCATCTTTAATTGTGAAATGGTGGCCAGCTTATAACACTCTGACTCTCCTTCTCTCACCTCCCCTTCATTCTTCGCATTAAGCCCAGTCCTTTGTTGATGCAGAAGCTCCAATCCCATCCGATCCCATCAGGCGAGAACATTGCGAGGAGACCGAGGAAAAGAAATTGCTAAGCATCCTAGATTCTAGGAATACCATGAGATTGTCTAGGTTGTAGTGTAATCCCGGCGCTCCTGGGGCCGAAGAGCAACAATGGGGCCAAGACAACAATTAGATAAAATTCGATGGGACTTAATCGAGCACGAGCTCGTTCATACTACTTCTATTGGTATAGGACGGCCAATCAGAGCAACAACCACAAGGAAGGGAGCCAATTATTTGCTTCTTTCGAAACAGCAATTCCGTCCACTCAACAATGGTAACGCTCTTGGATGATGGAACAGCAAATCGACCCTCTCTAGTCCACACCATTGAGCACCCAAAACCCTCGGACACATTGTCACCGAGAGTCAATATACGTACACCGATCGCCTAAATAGACGCCAAGAGCTCTAAAAAATCAGTTGCTGAAGCAGGACGCTCTCAGGTAGGTTGTCCATGCTAATGCTTATCAAGCAATACTCAAACCTGAGCCTATTCATATTCCTGACAGTCATTCCAAGGATGATCCAGATCAATACACGCCGAGGGGGCTATTTTTGCTGCATGAAAGCCCTATTAAGAGTTGCTTTTGCTAATACAACGATATGGTTAACTTGCTACTATGGCGATATTTGTAGTAATTGTTGCTTATATAGCAACGTATATCATTTCATAAAGATCAGCAAGAAGCAACAGCAAACGCTAAATAAAGTTCCCCTTACAACTCCATCACCTTCAAACTCTGTCCACCACCCTCTTGAGCACCAACATCCTCCCGAGCATGACCGAAGCGAACGCAATCATCCTGCACCGCTCAATCACATTGACCTCCTATCGTGCATCACCCCAGTAGCCCTCAGGTGGAACATCTTCACCGAGTCATCTCTTTGAGCGTACACTGGGAAGTCTGCCATTTTCGAAATGGACCGAGACAGATTAGGCAGGAGGTTTAAAGCGTCTTGTTCAGGTATGGAGATTTGCATAGCCCCCTTGAAAGACATTCACTTAAGAGCTGTCTTGTGCCAAGCTTATGCTTAATCAGCGACATCATTCTTTCAAGGTTTGCGCATAGGCTGAACTTGTTAAGAAAATGGTAACACCAAGCTCTGTTAATCTTGCATTTCATATAGAGACACCGCACTCTGCGCATCGGCTAAGGAGCGTCGCCTTATCATCTTGCTTGACATGATCTGCTAAACCAGACCACGTGGATCAGGCTGACCAACAAGGGTGATCGGGTATGAAACAGGACTTTGATCAAAGGATGATCTTCACCTAGCAGGTCATCAATAGTAACGGGAGCTTTCTTGTCAAGTTGGACGACCAATCGGAGAATATGGAATCATGGGGATAGAATCATTTATTGGTGAAAGGAGCTTGCATGTGAACCCTGTTATGCCTTCCATGCAACTACCCAGCCGGTGCCAAGAGACATTATACTGCGTTCTGATATCTACCGTAGTTTGGCAATGGTCAGATCTGAAGTTGATGGCGTTGAAGGAGGCTACTACAGCAAATGTATGATCAGTGAGAGCTATGTTTGGCAAGAATATTGCAAATTACGGCGAACAACATGTCCACTAGTTCTTTTCTTGCTAATTGACGTGTTGAGCCCTGGTACGTTCATCGATCTAGAACTAGAGTCAGTAGACTCAGCAACTCTCGTCCAGCAGTAAAAAAGGTTTCAGCGAAGTTGTAGAGTGTGTCTATGAGAAGATAGATACTATCTGAAGACTAATTTGTACACGTATATTACAATATAGCGTATTAATAGCCTCCTCAACCACGCTTCGATGGAGCAACAAGATTGAAAGAATTCTGGGCTATGCGCAAAAGCTGAGGAAACTGATGTTGCTGATTACATAACCATAAGCTTCAGCTATCAAGTGGAAAGACGCCAAGGAGCTTGGCATGCCAAGACCTCAGCCCTACAAGCACACCCCTAAAACACAATCGCCGCAGGTAATAGTAGGCCCCGAGCTTAATAACATTTCCTAAGCAAGACCTGTAAATAGCCACAAGAATAATAATATAGGGGCCCCTTAGGCCCCCGAAGTCCCGGGCACGCTCTAGGGGACTGGTTCTCTGCATACCTAGATACGCCCCTTCCTTAGCCGGGTAGCCTACTTAATGCCCAATGGCGCTGAAACAATACCGTCTTTGGTCTCTTGAGCCTCCCAAGCGCTGCTGCTAAAGGTACCCTTTAAGCACACTCCTAAATGTGCTCTCGTGAAAGCGCCCAAAGACGACCAAAGAATGCTCCGGACGCAACTTTTATATTATCTCTCTAGGAAATGTCTCCGAGTTGATCTTAGGGGTACTTAATGTAGATATTGCTAAAACGTCTTTTGGAGTTTATCCTAGAACTATCTTTGAAGGAAGACCTTATTCCAAGGCACTGTTAGGGATACCTCACAAGGGTATTATTGAGGGACCTCTTAGGCCATCTTTAGGGGAGCCTTCGAGGGCAAAAGGGGTATCTATGAGTACACAATTGATAGTGGTGTAGAACGCAAAATCTGTCGAAAAAGATTTCCTGGGTTGATTCTGTCGTAGTGTCAATGCTCGTCCGCCGTACCACGTATGCTACTATGCGAGGAGGCCACCAAGACATAGTTTAGGGTTTTCTTTAACAGTTCCAGTAATTTTATTTCGATACCTAAAAGATATGAGATAATGATTCGGCAATTACACAGCGGTCATTACAGTGGTGAATTTACTTACCAATTACCACTATGGTTATTCTTTTGGCTCCATAGCACCTCAAAATCTTTGTTCTCAAGGTTCCCGCTTTCTTTCCCCAGCATCATTGCTAGCGCTATTCTTTGATGACTATGCCAGAAGTACATGGTTAGACATGATCTTCACGTATTTCACGCCTAGCAGAGGTAAAACATCGAGCTAGAGCTCCATTAAAGCAGTTCAATGTGAACTGAAAGCATGACAAGGTTGCCAGCATGGAAAGAGAACGCTACCGTGGTAGGCTAGTAGTCAGCCGTGGACTTTGCTCCACTCCGGAGCAGTCTTCAGGACCTTGGGCTGTCTAAAAAATGCTGTCGAGCTGATTCTCGTCTGGCGAACTAGACTTTTTAGAGGCTTCGTCGTTCGTCCCCATGAACGCAGCGTCTCCCCACTTGATAGTTGGAAAGTCTTGGCCCGGTCGAACAAGGTACTGCGGGTTCCTGTAAGATGCAAGGTCTTGCTTATCAAGAGGGTGCTGCAAGAAAATGTCCTGTTCAGCCAAAGCATCTCCCAAAGCATCAAACTGCTCTGCACGCCCATATATGTTGATGTAAAGCGGGAGGGTAGAACCCCACGGCACATCGACCTTCTTCGAGTTGGGATTCGGTGGACGAGAAATATAGTTCCTTGTCCTAATATCGTATTCCGCCAATACCACGTCCAACGACTTGGCGGTTTTAGAGTCTAACAAGCCAATGTAGTCCCTGTTATTGGAGCTGTGAACAGTAGTCACGGGACCTTGAACTTTCAAGACTACCTCGGATTTGCCCTCTGGTATGCGGGCGAGAGCAGCGCTTGATACGCGCAGACTCGATGTGCTGATCTAATCTATCTCAGCATGTGTCTTGCCAAAGCCTTGACTATTACCTACCATTCCTAAACAAAACCTGTCTTCCGATGTTTGAACGACGCTCCCTGCGGCTTCGGAATAGTCCTCAGACACGACGACGCCGTCAATTTCATCCAGGGACGCAGTGTCCTGATAATTGATTGAGGAATTCATCGCACCCACTCCAGATATATGATATTGTCCTTCGAGTTCTTCTGTTGGGAGTGCACTTTGCCACGGCGTCCGAAGCCGATCGGCTGCGGAGGTGGGCGCACCAAAGCCAGGACTGATGTCCGCGCCAAAGCGAGACGGCTGGACAGCATCTTGCACCACACTTGAGTGTTTTGTCTTGTCCTGTGAGGACCAAGGAGCAGATTGCTGAGATAGGAATACGTCAGGCCCCCCAAGCGCGTCACTTGAGTCGAAGCCAGCAGCGGGAGCGGTTGACCATGCATGGACGCCCAGTCGGCTGGATCGCGCTTGCGATGGAAAATCTGGGAAGATATTTGGTACAGAACTGTCGCTGCTGGGTTCGTAGCCCGGTGAACTGTAAGAATTTGTGCTGCCAGCTGGTGTGGTTGGTAGGGCCGGCCTCGGCTCACCCTTGGAACTAGAACTAGTAGGACTGCTGAGGCCCATGCAAAGCCGTTTCCCTCTTCCAGCATCTTCCTCTTCCTCCCCGAGTCCTATTGAACGCCAGGCGGACTGAGACGCCATTCTTGTACCTGATGTAGCTGCTGATGCGGCTCTTAGATATTCTTCGGCTTCAATTTTCGAAGCCTTCTTTTCCGAGCTGTGGGGCTTGGAGCCATAGATCTAGAGGCTAGTATTATGACAGCCCACAACATTATCCAATGACAACAAGTGACTCCAATACCCGTCAAGCAATACCCGTAAAGCAATGCCCTCGCTAATCGATTCAGGCTTTCGTTGTGCTTTCACTTCATGAAATTTGGTAGCAGGATCAAACTTTTCGCCTAAGACGGCGACATTGCTAACAATTCAGTCAGTAGGATCGCCACGGTTCGAGACTCTACTCTCATAGTCGGCTTCTATGGTACAATTAGGTAAAGGAGAAGACGTAGCCATGGCACCGAAAGCTGCATTCTCCGATCATACATTGCGCTAGCTCATATCCTAGCATTGAAATCCTTTGCATCTTCCGATGATAGCTGCCTGAACTTAGCCTCATTTGGCCGTGGTAAGGCTGCGAGGCGCTTCGCAAGGGAGTAAAGAACCAAAAGATCTTAATACGAGATAAGAGCCATTACCACTGCTTGTCGATTCAAAGACCATTGTGCGAGCTGTAGGTAATCTTGCGGCCGGTCATAATGGTGGTGCACGCTCCCTCATTAAGCTCGGCGACGTCAGTAAAGTCAGACTTTGACGTTGCTGTTAGCGACTTTCAAGGTGAAATCGGCGACCAGGAGCTCTTTGACTTCAATGCTCTATACACTGTCGATGACCTCTACAACGAAATTCAGAAAACCCAAGAACAACAGGGACGGAACAGTCAGCTTCAAAACATGAAAAAGATGAAACCTTTACTCGATTGCCTAGAACAGTACTCAAGTGTCCTGAACACATTCGTTCAGGTCAAGCCGTCTGTTCTTGCACTCATATGGGTTGGTAGCCTAGTCCTAAAATTGTTCCCTCAAATTTATACTTAAAGCTCGTAGGGGCCAATACAATTTCTTATATTGGTGTGTACGCCTTCGTACATATAAGGCGAATACAATTAATTATCTCTAGGTATCAAAGAATTACGTCCAGGGCTTTGACAAGGTCATCAAAATGACGCGGAGACTGGGAGATTGCCTTCCTCAGTTCAAGACTTGCGCTGGACTTTTCCATGAGAACAAGGGAATTCGAGACATACTCTACCTCTTTTACAAAGACATGCTTGAGTTCTATTTGATCTTGCTAAAGTTCTTTCAAGTTAAGGGTAAGTTCGGGAATGCAAATTACTGAAACGGTGTCTGAGATCAGCAGGGTGGAAAATTTTCTTCGGGGCCTTGTGGCAACGCTATGCGGCAAAGATCGACATCGTGATGGAAAGTATCGAAAACCACAATCTTCTACTCGACCGCGAAGTGACTTTTGCTGATATCCGAGATGCTCTGGATGCACGTTCAAGAGCTTTAAAAGAGTATGAACTCAATGAAACAATGAGAGAAAGCCAGAACTTTGGGGATTGTAGGGTTTCTTTATTCCCTCACTTGTACGATGAGGAACTAGAAAGAATATTGAGAGATCGTTGCAAGAATACTTGTGGGTGGCTAGCGGACCACGATGAGTTCCAAAGGTGGCTCAACGGACGAGGAAAGTCTACTGCTTTTCTATGGCTCTCCGGGATTCCAGGTGCAGGTCAGTAACACGTGCAGCGCCATTCAGCGGCAACACCGTTAATTTCTAAAGGCAAGTCGTACCTGTCAGCGAGCTTCATCGCGAGAATGAGAAGCGACGGGAAAACTATACTCTTCGCATTCTTGGATTTCCTGCACCAGGAAACGACGACTGTCGTCAGTGTCATACATGCATTAATATTCCAACTCCTGTACAAACATCAACACCTCAGACCAGCCCTCATAAAAGCCTATGAGAATGACTATATGGAGCTGCAGAGCTATGTAGAGTATAACCAGCAGCTTCTCACAGACCTCTTACAATGCATCGAAGCACCATACATCGTCATTGATGGTCTAGACGAAATGGCTGAAAGAGAACGACAGTTCCTCCTCAAGCGATTGTTACAAGTCTCCAACCAATGCCCCGAGCTGAAGGTGCTAATTAGTAGTAGAGAAGACAAGGACATCTCCACTGCGTTGCATCTTAAAGCTTTGTCCGTGCCAATACGACAGAACAATGCCGAAGATATCAAAACATACTTCGACTATAGAGTGAAGGATTGGCTGGACTCACTTGATATCGAGGATGATACTTATCTGTCTCTGAAAGATCTCGTGCAGAGAATCCCAAGCAAAGCAGAAGGTCCGGAAGTCCCCTATTTGGTCTAAGGCTATTTGTTAACCTATCAATGGACTAGGAATGTTCCTTTTTGCACGACTCGTTATCGAGCATTTGACGAACCAAACTGACTTGGAGGCTATAAGGAAAGTGGTCAAGTACCTTCCCTCGGGCTTAGACGAAGCGTGAGTGGGCGAACATGCATATCCTTGATCGTGGCTTGACCCTATACGAATGAGGCTGACATTTACAGTTATGGGCGTATCATCCTCAGAATCGAGAACATGCCTGTGCGGGAAAAGGCCATTGCTAACAGAATCCTTTCATGGCTAGCATGCACAAAGGCTCCTCTGCAGAGAAAAGAAATCATGCAAGCTCTCATGGTACAAGAAGGGGACGACGATCTAGTGGTAGAGCGCCGCATACTTCAGGATTTTCGGCGACTTTGTGGACCTATCATCGAAGTGGATGGTGAAATTGTTTCTTTCGTACATTTTACCGCCAAAGAGTGAGTTGATGGGGCTGGTGTTAATGAAAAGACGTTCTGACATCTACGTTGACAGATACCTAACCAGCATACACAGTGGACCTTTCATCAAGAAGTTACTGCCCATAGAGATATCGCTCATACTTGTATGACATATCTGATGTTTAGAAGTTTCGATTTGAAAGTGTCTAAAGATGAGCTCGATGATGCTTTGTTAAGAGGCCACTGCGTTCTGCAAGCTTATGCAACGAGTCACTGGCTGTACCACGTCAAGCAAAGTGTTCGAGATCGCACCGACTCTGCAGAAATTAGGCGCTTGTGCCAAAAAATCTCGACGTTTCTAACAACAAGGAACAACCCGAGGTTCGATAGGAAGAAAGCCCAAGTCAAAGGTACCGTGGAGCTAAAGCCGTTCCAAAAAGAGGAGAAGCATATATATGACACACTATGTCTCGTGAACTCAAGTGAAGCTCTCGAGCTCCCAGAACACCTTAAGTTCTCAAAAGACGCTAGTAAGTGGCTGAGCGAACACATTCACCCTACGAAATCTCAACACGGTGTTCAAATTTGCTAGTAGTGGGGGACTTGTCCGGGCATCGTTCGCTGATTGTTGTCAACAGGGTTGAAGTATAGTAGAGAGCCATTGACTCTGAGACAATGCTGGGACGAGATGCACGATCGATGGGAAGCATTAGTCTGCCATTCAGATCATCAAATTATCATGGAGGGAATCTACGGCGATCGGATTTTCAAATGCAATTATCTGATGTGCACATTCTCCCGGATAGGCTTTCGAGCGAAGGCGGAAAGAGATCAACACACTCGGTTTCATAAGCGTTCCTTCAAGTGCGAATACCCATCCTGCGAATTTACTTTTCTCGCAGAATCAACTAAAGTAGCACACGGAAGTATTTCACATGGGTTCGGTTGGACAGAGCTCTAACGAAAGAGCCGTCGTTGATCTAGATCAAGTGACTCTTGAGCAGGCTATGTTGGATGCAGTGGAATTGGGAGAGACCGAATACTTGAATGTGATCTTGGACCGCGTCCATCAACCGCCATTGAACTTTTTGATGCACCTTGCATACCTCAGAGGTTCCAAAGCTGCAGTCTTAGACACCCTCGAGCGTCGTGGAGCAGCAATTGATGACCAAGAAAGTTGCGGCTTCTTGCGCACAAAGGAGATCGAGATTCAAGCATACCTGTTCAAATCTGGTCGGCGATAACTAGAATACGTGAGGAGTACAACATATACCAGTCTTCAGCAGGGGGGAGGGGCATTGGTGTTGCCGAGGGTCCTCAGACAGCTCTTACCGAAGCCATCCAAGGTGGGTCCGTGGAAGTTGTTCGCTGGCTCCTTAACCACGGCGCGGACGTGAAAGAGCCAATCCTAGATCACAAACTCTCAGTAACACCTCTCGACTATCTTTTTGCACGACAATTATTTCGGTCTAAGGACAAGCATCTGCGCAGACCGTTGATGCAAGATATTGCCCAGCTTCTCTTGGAATCTGGCTCGAGTGTTGAGAACGGTTCCTCGCCGCACAACCTGGTCCAGTGCCAGATCCAGCCTGAAGAGCAATCAATATACTTAAGCATGACGAAATTACTCCTGAAGTTCGGATCGTCAGTCAGAAAAGATGCCTTGCATTATGTGATTGGTTGAAATTACTCGTGGGAGCTGGCACAACTCCTGATAGAGAACGGAGCCGAGATAGAGATACCCTATACTCTCGACGATCTCAAGGCTCCTACCCCGTTAAGGCGTTGTTTAACAGCAAACCATAAGAAGGCGGCAGAGTTCGCTAAGTTCCTCCTAGAGTCCGGAGCGAAGACCCAGCTCAAAGCAGACGACCTCTCTCGAGGGAAAGAGTTCAAGTTGGATCCAAAGAAATTTGCCAAGTGGACTGGCACACCATGGGACGATCTTGTGGATTCTGCACATAGATCTGAGGCCGCAGCAGCCCTGCCGCCTGTCGACTTCAACATGGCGTACCCTCGTCCCAGATAGGCACCACATACATACTACTGATTGTACTGACTAGATTGACCGGTTTCTACCATCGCTATGAAATAACGGGCAATATATAGACAAGTTATTTTCGTTCAAAATTTGCATGATTGACTACGTAACGAGCTGTAGGATACCTAGTGTGATAATCCGAACCTTTCCGCGGCAACACCCATTCGCATTATGTATCATGACACAGATTGGACCAATCGAAGAATCTATAATTCTTGTCCCGCGTAGACCGGACTGGAAGACAGCTGTGAAGCCGATTTTTCTCGAGTGAGCGAGTTTTGTGCACAACGCATTACAAAGAAGCTATCTTTCATGGCCAGTCTATCAAAATTTGCCCCAATATTAGCCACCGTCCGGCGCTGGCGCAATGAAGATAACGAACTGGTACCCTGGGCGTGAGCTGCTGCTTTGATCCTCTGAGCTCGCCTACAACTACTCACGCATCCCGCCATCCACGCATAGATATCCCCTCGTAAATGGAAAGCATGATCTCATGCTTCACGCTGGTTGACCCCTTAGATTCGCTCCCATAGTGGTGAGATCAAGGTTAAAGTTGCGCCGAAGGTCAGAGATGAAGTGCTATACTACGTACAGAATATTATCAGCTCGAACGGGCACCTTGCTAGTTCCTTTGATGAGCTATACCACTTGAAGGCATGCAAGCGAGATGCTGAGTAGAATGTTAATACGACAGGGCTGCAGCTCGGTTATGGACGACACAGCTGCCTTCGGATGACCCGATACATAGGGATTTTCAAGCTATCTAACGTCTCGATGGCCTTGCTATGGGGTATTCACCATGTTTCCTCCAGAGTCGTACATGATAAAAGGATGCCAGAATTTTATGGACCTAGCTATCAATGGATCCACTCGAAGCTGATGAGAATGATATGAAGATTACGTTGGCTTACTTCGGAGTGGACCTTTTGCGATCTGGTTGCTACACATCACACCAATATTGTCGCGCGCCAAATTTCTCTTGGCTCCTTAGAAGGACTCACCTATCAAATGGACACACCTATCAAATGGACAGCCTTATAGGGCTGGACCTAAAGCTGGCGAAAATAACCCTCGAAGATACGCTAAAGTTCAGACACTCGGGGACCATTCTAGGCGGGTTTTCGGGGGCTCTTTTGGGGCCCATTTTGATAGCTTTAGGTCCAGCCCTATAAGGCTGTCCATTTGATAGGTGTGTCCATTTGATAGGTGTGTCCATTTGATAGGTGTGCCCATTTGATAGGTGTGTCCATTTGATAGGTGAGTCCTTCTACTACTCGTGCGCTTAGAGAACCTGAGCCACATGGTTCATAAGGGGGCTGTCCAAGATTCCGGGCAAACCGCCAGACCCCATGTAGGGCTGAACCTTTAAAGGCAAGTGTCCACCTAAGTGGCTACCAAAGTAGCCCCACTACCATGAACACTTGGTCTATTGTTCGCCTCTCTATTGCTTAACTATTGCTTATGGCATTCAGTTAATGGGCCGACAGGCATGATTCCTGAATGATCATCATATAGGTATGTGAGGTATGTAAGGTATTCTAGGATTTGATAAATTGATTACTTTCATCGTTCTGTCGGGCTCTCGCGAAATCTACTGCATGTATTGCAAGTGTGCTGTAGGTCCAAACAACAGCAGTCATCCGATGACCGCTATTTAAATCTGATATAAGAATAGCAGAAAGGTGCTATGGGCCTGTCTAGACTTGTTGGTGGCTGACGTGGCAGAGGTTGTGACCCAAAGTCAATGGTAGAAAGTGGCTAGTGCAGTGAGACGGGTTCCTTCGAACTTGTGAATCATTGATGATACGAACAAACCAATCGTGAAGTCGTCGACACATGATGTTCTCGATACTACTGCTAAGGATAATAGTAATACGCCAATGTTTGTCCAAACCCAGTTTTCCCGGCACACCGACGGTGCTACTAGGTGCCGTCGGCGGCGGTGAAAGGTCTAATGTTGGTAGGAGAGAGAAGGAAGGTGAAATTTGGTTTGATTTTTGGATCTACCCATGATGCGAGCAAGATCTACAAAGTATGTAGCGTGGGGGGAAGAAGTAGGCCACCGCTACCAAGGCCTAGAGGCCTGCCTGGGTAACATGCTTTTTTGACTTAGCAAAAAGATGGCATTCAACGGCGCCATTGAGCACTAATCACTTACTATATTGATGCCGCTAATGCAATGAGACGGACTTCCTCGCACTTGGGGATCATTGACTGTATCAAGTAAACAGCCAGTCGTCAAGTTGCCGACAAATGATCTTTTTGATAATACTATAAAGGACAATGATAGTGACGCCAAATATTGGAATGATACTGCATGCTCACGCCTTCGAGTGATTTAGAAATATCCAACATCTTATCAGACCTTTCGACCTCTACAACAGGTCAACATACCATCATGCCCGACTTCGAAGGCGGCGCTGAATTTGATTGGGAAAATTATATGGCCCAGAGGCCTGACTATACCGCTTCAAAGTTCTACGACTTGGTGTGGGCCTACCATAAGCGACATAGCGACTCCTACGCCCTCGCTCACGACGTTGGCACAGGACCCGGAAACGTTGCGGAAGTCCTATCGAAGCGTTTTCAAAGGGTCATCGCCAGTGATCCTAGCAAGTTTCATATTGACACCGCCGAACACCGGATCAATCAACCATCTGTTATCTACAAGCACTGCCGAGTCGAAGACCTTGTCAACGCGATTGAAACCAATGATCTCGGCCAGGCTGATCTGGTGACCGTCGCAGAATGCATACCACTTATGCACGCAGAACAAGCAATGTCCGTTTTTGCAAAGTTGTTGCGACCTGGAGGTACGGTGGCTATCTGGTTTTACGGCAGACCGATATTTGCCGACAAGGGTCAGGAGAAGAGTCAAGCGATATACGACAGGATCGTTGGGAAAGCCTTCGAGAGAATTCTCCCGTTGAAAGGTTCGCCAATGGAAAGAGCTTTCATTACGATGGCATCATGGCTTGACGTTGTTCCATTCGATCGGGAAATTTGGACTGACGTTGAGAGGATCAAGTGGAATAACGACATGCCATTGAGCTTCCTCGACGAGCAATATATCGACTTTAAGGTCGAGTACGAACCTGCTGTTAGTCCAGCAGATAAGATAGACGAGCGAAAGGATCGGGACTTCTGGGCCAAGGAGGACTGCGGCATTGAGTGGATTAGGCGATACATCAACGTTCAATGGCCTTGGAAGACCACGGATGACGACATCGGCGCTCAGATGGAACCAATGTATGAAGAGCTGGAGACTGCTATGGGTGGAAAAGGAAGTAAGACCAAGATCGCTTGGCCTGTGGTGCTACTTCTCGCGACTCGGAGATAGATTGGTTTGGCACGGCGGCGAATAAACATCATTGAAAGATGATCGCTTTGCTCGTGTGATATTCCTTTACTTTTGGTGTGGTTTTTGATAATGGACAGCGTAGAATAAGGGATCTCGATCTCGCTTTTCAACAAAGACCCTAGGTAACAACTTTATATATATAAATCTATAGATTATATGATTATCTAAAAATTTATAATATAAAAGTCTTCTTGTTACTCGGTCTTACAGAAGTTATTGAGCTGCGTATGCTGGTCATCTATGCCATGACTTGCGGGCCCGATATTCATTATCAAAAATCACACCGAAAATAGGACGCAGTCTGATTACTGCAAATTTACGCTAAGGTCCGGAGCGTTGACTTCTTCAAGCCAATGATGCCCTTTCAAGGTAGAGAGTTCAGGAGCCTTGTGCCGCAAGACTTGCTAGTCAAGACTACGAGTCCGTGTAATGTAGCTCCTGTTGGTATTGTATTCCGGTTGAGAGCACTTCGGGCCCCCGTAGCTCTTCCCACAGCCCGTTCAAGGTCTGTTATATTAGCGTCGGATAACAGCACCTAATACTGAACGAGGCTTTCACCCACGTCGTTGGAGGGCGGCGGAGGGAAAAATGATGTGTTGTCTGATCTCTCATCCAATGAACTCGCAGACAGGCAGCTTGTATTCGTCCAGCGCCCAATACCTCCTCTTCACGCCGTCCCACTCAGCCTCGTCAATCTTTGGTACCTCAATGGTCTCCCATTCGGTATCAAATCCAGCTTCGAACAAGTCCATCTCCAAAACCTTACGGTAGACATCATAGCATATCTGTCGATCAGCTCCTAGACCGTTGAAGAAGCCCCACTTGCCCTTATCTTCAAGCAATCCAAGTACGGAATCACTGAAGAAATCGTGGAGAGCCTTGTAGCCTTCAGCGAAGGTATCGAAGTAAATCGCGTCAAAGAGTATTCCTTGTTCCATGATCTTCGGGACCATATCTTGCCATCTTCCTTCGTGTATGGTGACATAAGGCTTATTGTACCAACCGTCTTCCTTCATCCGAGCTAGCACCGCAGGATGAGCTTCAATGATGTGGTGGGAGCTTGGTGCTTTTTCTTGGAAGAAAGTATCGACTATGCCCATGCCGTGACCAATATTAAGGACACGAAGTTCAGGCTTGGGAACGAGCAGATCTGCTGTGCGCTTCATGATGCTTGTTTCCCAGGCCATCATTACACCATTATTATCGTTGTCAAGTATTCTCCCATCTTGGAAGCGGAGCGTTGATTGTAGATACTCTTCGTTGGGTTCAGGGCTCAGGGCTGGATCAGTTGTAGCCAATCCAATTGGTGTAGTTTCCGTGTGACTATTGATATCCTGCTGCTCAGCTACCTCCGAGGTTGCTTCTTGCCCACCCTGAGCTTCTAATTCAGTCTCAAAGTCATCCTCACTGTCAGCAGTATCTGCCAATTGCTGATACTCATCCAGTCGGTTAAGGAGGATTTCTGCCCTTACACCAGCATCGACCATGATTTCGTAGAGCGCTTCCAATCCCAACCTCAAAGCCACGCAGCCTGGTGTCTCGTTATTCTTATCCACATCATTCCAGATAGCCCCGTTCTGTAACAGCAACTTCACAGTTTTGATTGCAGCTTCCACCTCAGGTTCCTCACTTTCATGTTGTTCTCCATTTGTGTTGCCATTGATATGCCCGTTGGGAGCCGTATTAGCTGCAGAGCCGTGCTGAGCTTGTGATGAGCTCTCTGACGTAGGGTCACAAGCAGCTATGGCTGCGTGGAGTGGGGTGAAGCCAGTCTCCGGATCCTGGACACTGGCGGAACCTGTGCGAAGAAGCGTACGGAGAGACTCAAGGTTGTGGTGGGAGGCGGCAAGAAGGATCAATTGGGCCTGGAGATCTGTATCTGATTGTGTAAATGCCACATCTTCCATATCTGCGGCTGCTCAAAGGATAATGCGGATTGGTCTGGTCTCCCATTGATATTCAATATCCATCCGTGCTACAAAATACACGTCTATCGACAGAGAATAAGACTGAAATGTACGCCGGAGCCCCAAGCCGAAGCCAAACTAGATCCGAACAAACATTACTGCTCCAACACCAATCAAAATGATTGCTACGGGGGTAGTTGTCTACCAAATTACATCTAGCTAACTTTCAGAGACTCTACTCGAGAAGACGAGCACAACAGTGTTTTGCCTGTCATGTCATGGGGTGTCGACTGGGGCGTGCCTTAGACAAAGAATTGGCCTCCCTCCTGATCATCTCATGTTCTGTGCTTTGGTATATCTGTATCATTGCCATATCGTAATTCGTATCATGGCTCACTGCGTCGATCTCGAGCTTAGGTCTCGGTATGATGCATCTTGGATTCAGTCGGGCATGAAATCTTGACCGCTAAAGTTTGCCACGATGCAGGAACCCGTTCCTCCGTGTTCAAAGAGCTGTTTTACTGGCTATGGTGTTAAGATGTGATTGCAAGGGTAGGGTAGTAGCTTTGAACCTGTGAATGTGGATTTAGAAGAAAAAGCTCTCTGATTCACTTTCATTTCAACTCTCAACTCTCCTCTACGGTATCAAAGCGACATGGCATCAACACATCAGAAAAACTACCTGGACCGTTTCCCAGGCTTCCAGCGAGACCCACGGCGTCCTCTCAACGAAGAATTCGCATCCTTAGCAAGCTTCAAACAATGGCCTATCGGTAGCAGACTGTACAAGCAAGAACAGACACGTTTCCTGCGTGCTGAGTTCGATCTGCACCTAGGCGTTGTTGAGCAGGGTCGAAAGCTGGAGGACTGGCAAGCGTTGTGTCAGGAGTTGCGGGTCAATCCAATTCCAGGCTCCATCACACAGTGCAAGAAGGTAGAAGCCAGTACTCGGCGCTGGTAATGCGGCTCATGCTAATGACGCTTGTTCAGGCTCTGCACAATGTTCATGTCAACATCATCGACTTACTCGACAGTCGACGACAGCGAACAGAAGTGAAAGTCTTCGCCACCAGGCAGAAGCTTGTCTCGTATACGCGAGCGAACAAAAAGGTCTTTCCAAAGCCGGAGGCAAAGCAAAATGTGTTGCTCAAAATATTGTTACGCGAGATCTTTTGAAGAAAAGGCACCAGACAGTCCGAAAGTTGAGCGGAACATGGGAAAAATAATGTATAGTAATGAGCAGGATCCTGAGTATTCAATACGTGGAGAACATCATGGCGGCGATGTTTCAATGCCTTTGGTACAGAACCCATTCCAAGCTGTCACTCGCCATCAATCACTTTCATTATGCCACTATGTTACAACAATGACACGCCTCCTATTGTCCCAGTGCGGCTTTGACTGCATCCGAGCCAGCAGTTGCACCAGCTCCAAAGACTGCTGCATTGCCGAACTTCTTTCCCAAATTCTTGAGCCACTCGTCATGCTTGTCATGGTTAGCATGCTTTCTTTCTACAATACTCAGGGTCAAAACACGGGCTTACATGGGGATGGTGAGGGTGAGCTGGATGATTTGGGTCTTTCGCATTCTGAGCATCCTGCTCGCTTATCTGAGGTTGAGGTTCTTTATCGGCCATATTGTAAGGAGGCGGTTTAGCGATTTTGTTATTGTTGATGTTGATCCCCTTGCACTGCTAAAATCTGTGTTGTTATTGTAATTTGGCTTGGCCGGAAAGCAAGTTATTGACTTGCTGCGCGATGACAGCGGAGCGGGGGAGATACGCCACCGGCGGGATGACGTTGAGACACTTAGTCACCGTTGCAGAAACCCCACCAATACACACATTCAGTTTTGCGAAACTGGCAGCCAATCAGACTGCCTCCGCATCGATGAAGTTCAGCTGGACACAATCTGACACGGCCAATTCAAAGCTCGTTGTTACAGCCGAGGATCCAACTTTTGACGAAGCTATCTTGCAAAAATGGAGAGAGGAAGGCTTCGACGTATCGTACTTGCCCTTGGACATTTCGCGAGAACAGTATACCCATACCATAGAGCATCTCTCTGACCCATTGGCCTTGGGTGAGAATTATGCAATAGTAGGTCCGCTTACTCTTGCACCGCGATTCTGGGTGCACCAGTGCCCGAGCTGATACGCTAACGTATCTTTCCTAGCCTTTGGAGAAGCCGCTACAGCAGTACTTGATATAGCACAGAAACCCGTCTGGAAGCTCTGTGCATTGATAGCATATTATCCCACAGAGGTCCCTGCGCCTCTTGCTGGCTTTTCAAATGATCACAATGTTCTTGTCCATCTTGCTGGTTCTCATCACGTAGTGCCAAAGTGTCGGCATTATATGTATCCAGAAGTCCAGCCTGGGTTTGCAGAAGAAGATCTTGATACCTTTGATAAGGTTTCCGCGAATCTTGCATGGTCAAGGACGTTGGCGACCTTGAGGAAGGGGTTTGAAATGGAAGTAGACTTGGAGAGGATATGGGAAAATCACACTGAGCGTGAGGCTCTGACCGGAGTAGCCGTAGGCTATCCTCGCTGACTGATGTTTTATCAACAGTCGAATTCGTGACAAAAGATGCTGATGCCACGATGGCTACGATGATCGCGGAACCATACGTAAATCACATTCCAACAATGACAGGTGGGATTGGATACAAGGATCTCCATCGGTTCTATCGCGATTATTTCATCCCGGGTAATCCACCTTCGATGAAAATGAAACTCATTTCTCGAACCGTGGGGACAGATCGTGTGGTTGATGAACTGCTTGTCTCATTCAAACACACTAAAGCTATACCTTGGATGCTGCCAGGTATCGAGCCGACGAACAAATGTGTCGAAATCGCACTTGTAGCAATTGTATGTATCCGAGGAGGCAAACTGTATCATGAACATATATATTGGGACCAGGCTAGTGTCCTGGTCCAGACAGGTCTGTTAGATCCGGAAGTTGTGCCTGGTGGGAATGGGAAAGGTCGACTTCCTGTTGTTGATGGAGCTGGAGCGAGAAAGGTTTTCGATGAGGGCAGTGTTGAAAGTAATGAGCTCATAAGCGAATGGTGATAAATGGGCCGGCCGGTTGTTAAGTTCGTAGACACACGACAGGGGCCTATGGAGTATGAATTGTTAACAAGAAGACGAGAAACGCTGATCGGCTGCTCGGACGCTCCAATAGGCCCCTATCAAGACGTTGATATTGCTCTTATGGAAATATTGGGCCTCGGTGGGCGATGGAGAGTGAAATGGCCCTTGGAAACCAGACCTAGAAAAGACATGCTCGCTTCTCGGGACTCCACTAAAATAATTCTGCTTGGGCGGCGGACACTTTCCGTATGCATGTTCTTTGGTTCATGCTCTAGTCCATTCATCTCTTCAAAGGCTAATAAGCCTTCAATCTGGTCTACTTTCACCCTCTCTAACATCTTGCAGTGCAGAGTATAACATTGAGATCTGCGGACTCACCGCTTCGTTGCTTTTCAAAGTCATCACACTGCCTTTTTGCGCTATGTTGACCAACTCTTCAAGATCTTTCGGCTTTTCTTTGATAAGACCAGCGATTATGACCCCCAGAAAAGTATCACCCACCCCATTAACACTGACTATATAATCATTTTGTAGTCTTTCCACCGGCGGGAACAATCGCATGTAGACCCCACCAACATAGTCACTCCCATCTGTCGAGCGAGAAAGTATATAGGGTGCAGAGATGGGGGACGTCAGACGATAGTCTCCTGGCCGCAGCATTTGAGTCATGAGGACTCCCTGCTGGCCCAAAGTGGTCAAGATGCTAGGAATGAATGGCAGCAAACGAATGCTCTGCTGTGGAACTCCCTGGTCCACTAGAGCACCACTAGTCAAAGAGACAAGCTTGTCTCGAGACCCCGAGCTGGGCAGCCCCATGGAGTCAATTATATTCCACCAGTCCCCTCGTTCAAAAAGTCCAGCAATAGTCGCGGCTTCGTGCATTGAGGCCAGCTCTAAAGCATTAGGTGTGGCCAGGCTGATACTGTTATTTGGTACTGTTGTCAAGCCGGGATGCTTTGCAGGAAAAATTCTGCGTGACTTCGTCACAGACACTGGCTCATAGGCGACTTTCGCCCCTGATTTTTTAGCCAACTCAATCCACTTCTGGAGCACAGCTTGGTCCCAATTTGCGTCGATAACGAGCCATTTCGGCTTGCATGCCTCTACCTGTGGTTTCCAAAGAGTGTCAAAATCACCATGAGTATCTTCCAGAATTTTCATATCTGCCATAGCAAGTACAAGACTCTTGTGTGCGTCGTTGATGGCAATGTACTGTGCAGTACGAAACCCCGTTGTCAACTTCTGCACTCCAGAGGTTTGCAGACCTCGATCAGCTAGCATTCGGAGGGCAGTCGAGCCAGCTATATCATCAGCAACGCTGCTGCAAAGCCGTACTGATGTCTTCAAGTAGTGCAAAGCGGTGGCGATGTTTTGGCCAACGCCACCAAGACTTTGCCGTATCGAAGCTGGATTTGATGTATGGGGTTGCGGTTGGTGCAAGGCAGCAGGAGTATTTGTAGGTACAAAGTCACATGAAAGATCAATAGCTAAGCTACCAGCAACTATCACATCTGTTGCATCACTTGATAGTGTTTTATCTTGGATTACGGCTGGGAGAATCTCAGATTGTGGAAAGGCGGCTGGATGACTGGAATCTGTCCAATGAGTATTCGCCCGGTCATGCATAGGAGCTTCGTGGGTCCTGGCATCTCAGCACTTAGCTTTAGAAATCTTTGATACTGCCATAGCACGGTCTCACCGATTGATGCTACAGGCAGCTTTGTCTAGACTAGCAAGATGAACAGCTACTCTGGTGCCCCGAGCAACGTTTGCCTCAACCAGTGCTCTGTTTGCCTTGGCTGACTCGCCATTAGTTACTTGATGAATTCGATTCAATACAAAAGGTGTGTTGTCGCTCCCTGTCGATGCGCTGGATTCTGCGTCACGTATTGCTTGGGTAATGATAGCATCCATCTTGCTTTTGGCAATGGAATACTCAGCGGGGATCGGGCTCGCCAAAAATACCCCTGAACCAAGAGGCAACCCTTTCTGGGCTCCTAGATTGTATATCTAGTTAGTCAAACTGGGCAGTGGCGGCCGCATTATGAGACGTCCGGGGCTTGTGTAAGTGGTACTCACCAATAATACGTGCGGCTTCCTCTTCATCCTTGATTGTCAAAGGACTTGGTATACCGCTATCTCTCGTCCAAAAGGCTGGAAAATCCACTTTGCCAGCACGACTATCGGCAAATGTGCCAACAGTCACGCCTTGAGTTTCCAGGTATTCCAATGTGCGTGGAATATCTAGAAAGCTCTTGCATCCACCAGCGATTACGGCCATTTGGGTGCGCCCAAGTTCGGTAAGATCCGCACTTATATCCATTGACTTCTCTCCGCCCCGGTGTACGCCTCCGAGACCACCAGTGGCGAACACGTCGATTCCGGCCAATTTGGCCAGCACCATAGTTCCTGCTATCGTAGTTCCCCCATTCAACCTCTTGTAACCCTATAAACCTTTGATCAACCGATGTCCCGCTTAGCACGCAAGGGAAACAATGATACGTAAGGAAATGAGAGTTACCGTTCCCAGAATGTAGGGTAGATCTCTGCGCGAAACCTTCATAGTTGTTGACTTTCCAGCAGATGTAGTAAGTTCTATGAGCTCCTCCGCCGACAGGCCTACGTGGGCAATACCACCGAGCACACCAATTGTAGCTGGAATTCCCCCATTTGTGCGAACTACTGATTCCAAATGCGTAGCGAGAGCCGTATTGTCGGGACGAGGGAAGCCTATATATCTTGAGCTCGTCCACCAGGCTTATACTAGGATATACGTACCATGAGTGTAGATTGTACTCTCCAAAGCAACTACTGGTCTACCCTGTTGGACAGCCTCTCTTACCTCTTCAGAGACTATGACATATGGGTTTATGTAGCTACCAAATCGTCGCATCGGCACTTTTCCGGGCCGTCGGATGCTCCGGAAAGTCGCGTGGAACATTTTCAATTCGCAAATACATTAAACAGGTTGGGCATTACCTCTAACAAGGTAGACCTTATCTGTAACGATCGAGTCGAGGTCTTAGGGGGTCAAATCATAGGGCTGAAGTCTTGGCAGAAAAAGTGCCGCTTTAGCTTGGTGACCGGGGGTGATGCAGACTTTTCTCCAGCAAATTTTTCTATTTCCATAGACCCGATAGATTCACATCTCTCGATCAAAGCTGCGAGGCTCTCAGTTCGAGGACCGTATTCACAGCTTATTGCGCCGCAATACAGGAAGCAGCGGATGGCAGTAAATAATCTCTTTTCTGTAAAGTTTGGGGAAGGAACAGACTGTTTCGGTCTCTGCAGGCCACCTTCCAAGGCAAGGGTAATCTTTCTGGTTTTTCATGAGATACGGCCTCGGTTTCAAGCCGTTGCGCTGACCAATATATCATTGTGATTGTCATCAATTGCGTTGGATCAGAAGCATGCTCCGATGTAGTCCCTTGCTCAATCAACGGATAACACATTTTAGTGTACCCAGAATCATTTCTTCTCTTGGCTTCGGGTCCTGTATAACGCATCGATTTAGTTTGTCAATGCTATGAATGTAAGCCCAAACCCTCCGCGTAATTCACTGTCTGATAGTTAAATGGCTAAGGGAGCGCGGCACATCCTTGCGAATAACATGAGTATCATTTGGTCGAATGAAGCTTTACTCAGTATATCCTACAAAATCCCTTAATCTACAATACTCTAATGCGCCTCAACAGGCTGTAGTATTATCTGCTCGTCACTCCAATGTGGGGTCTTAGCATGATACTTTCGCATCCCTTCGTCCGTCAAGCTCCCGAGCTCGACATGCTGGCTTCCGTTATTGATTGCTTGCCTCCCCCCATGGGAGAAGATTTTGCTAAGCCTTAGATAAGGTGCGATGTATAATGCAGTGTTACCCAAGAAGCGCTTGAGAAACTCGCTGACCGTAGGAAGGCAAGCGGCGTAAATGATCACGTTTGCTTCGGTGGTATTCCATACTAGCAAGGAGGTTGTGTCCCATGTGATGTCATAATCCGTTGTTTGTGTGCGGATGTGGGCTACCTTGATTGCTGCGCAAATTGCCGCAAAGACTCCTAGCCCAAGGAGCATCCCCAGAACCGTTTTCCTCTTCCAGCTGCTCTGGAGTTTGTATAGGAAGGTTATGGGAAGCAGAGCGAGCAGGAGATCCACAAGCGCCCAATAGCCTTTATAAGAAGGTTAGCTAAGCGGGCGCCAAAAGGTATATTAAAAGTCCCGTTCGACTCACTGCCTGCAGCAACAATCCAGTCATTTGTTGCCGTCTGATCCCAGCATGTGCCAGTTCCGGATCTCCAAAGTGTTGATGTGGGCTGGCATTGCACAAGAAATATAATGATGACCAGGAACGCGATACATAAGGAACTGACTGAGAGGAAACCTAGTAGCCAAGTGCGCCACTTAGTCGGTGTCTGCAGCCTATATATCAATAGCGCGACAGATATCTTCCCCACGGCGACCGACAGGACCTGGAAGACTTGGGAGATGAAATTCAGCTCTGTCAATTGAGAGACTTGCGCTGGCTGCAGGTCCCAGCCGTGGGCGGCTCCGCCATTTTGAGCGTAGACCGAGAGGATGGATGAGAAGGCGATGATGCAGATCTGGGCAAAGTCATTAGATATCCCCAAAAGAGGAAGTTAGGGGAATGACCCACGAATGCGAAGAGACAACACCAATCGTCCCACCAAGCATTACGGGTGAGTCTTATGCGGCAGTAGAACCGAAGAGCTACGAAGCAGAATGAGATTGCAAATTGGCTCCATATGACGGAAAGGAGATAGCCTCCTCTGTTCTGGCCATGGCTGGGCGGAACGAGCATGGAATTAACGAACGACAGTGCTAAGAGGAAGCTCAGATGCTCAGAGAACGTGATGGGTACGAGGACTAGGTGTTGCTGAGATAGATCCCGGTAATAGTGAGAATCAACAGATTTCCGAAATGGGGACAACTTGCTTCGACCTGGACAGAGAAATCTAGGATAGACATCGTGTTAAGACGCCGTCTCTTGAGGTGCCACAGAGCTGCAGCGCAACCATGATGGCACTGTGTCGTAATGGTACAGCGTGATTTATCGAATTTCGTTTGAAGGTGTGGGGATATGCAGTAGAGTGATTGGAAAAGCGACCACAAAGTTCAGGGTGATGGAGGCTGGGCTCACGGGATTGTTACCTAATACGACCCTCGGGGCCGGTGCGGGCCTGAAGGGCGCTGTTCCTCGGTAAATGTGTCCCGGGGAGCGAGACCCGAGCCTGTGTGGTAGCCTCATTGGAGCACAAGCTCTAGTCTCCTACCCTGTGTCCATTCCAGTATGCTCCTACAAAGTGAGAAAGCGATCAGTTTTGCCGTGGTGAGATGTAGTTAACGTATCCTGAGGGGGTCTCTTTTACGAGGTATAAGCGGATCGCTGCCATTACTTCGCCGTGTTGGGGGACGAGGAGGACAAGGACGGTTCTGAACGTGTGGTATGCAATATTGCGGCGTTGGAGCGAAGCTGCACCTGCGTGGGGTTCAAGATGGGAGTCCGAAAATGCAGATAGTTCTGGTAGTCGGGTCGATCCAGGTCAAGCCTATGTTGATTAAACATCGATTAGACATTATTTTGTTGGAAGCATGACAGTTTCTGTATGAATGAAGGTGGACTTTGGTTTTATGAGCTATGTTTATCTGGTAGCAGTCTATTGTTGATCACAGTTGCATGTAATAGAATAACGAGCGACTTCGTTCACTTCTTAGGGCCCACTCGATCAGGCTCTGTAGGGAGATTTTCTTCGTTTGTACGGCGATAATCTTGAATAAAAGTAAGATCGGCGATGCGTTGCATCCTCTTCATCATCATCTGGATGTGCAAGACTTCTCGCTACTAGGTGGCTTATAATTATCTCCATCATCCTTTCTCGCTTCTCGTCCATCATTAAGAGGATTCTCAGATTACTAGTCTGGCCAAGGCTCCTGATCCGCCATATCATCCGTCGAACGGCCTGGACTAGCTATATTGAAGCTCCTTACATCACGTGTGACCTGTCCCGCGCGCTTGAACCGTCGATAATCCCATTTTGACGGTCCCGATTGATAGTCTGGCAGCATGCATGTATAACTTAGGTAGCACAAAGATGATTTAGCATAAATATGATGATTATGCTGACCAAGATATCCCTAAAACTTTGTCTTAGTCTCTCACCCAACCTTATAGCTACGTAACATATTACGATGTCCGTCGCAAATCTAAACAAAGACGCGCTACATATTAGACCATCGGACTATTGGATCAGACCGTTCATTAGCACGTCTTAGACTTCAGATCCTACGGTATCCTTGGAAGCTTTAAGGACGGACGGTCCCGACCCATCGTCCAGATATTGCGGGCGGACGACCGGGACTCTTGTGTTTGGCGCTTTTGTCCTCGCCTTACCCTATATAGCATGTGCACTGATGGACAATGTGTCCTAGAGAACCTAGAAGAAGAGAGGTACAAAGAGTTCATCAGAGAGTTCATATCATTGGGAGACGAAGACGCCCGGAAAGGGGATCGTCTGGACCGCTATAGCAAGCTTTTATCTAGTATGGAAATGGGGACAGGCAAGTAAGCAAAAGAGGCGCTGGGTGCCAATAGAGGGCAGAACGCTGAGAAATTTATGGTGCTGTTACAAGAAAGCAGAAGCCATTTGACTGAAATCATTTCTGATTTGGGAGGACAGGCAACAGGATGCTGACGGCTAAAGCGCCTTGCAGTCCTGAGCACTGCGACCTCGGTGGGCGACCCTCCACCCGTCAAGCAACCCCTAGGAGGTATCTGTAGAATCGAAGCGCTTAAGATCAATGCACTTCGGAAATCAGCTCGGGCCACTGATCAAGGAAGCCGATCCTCCCACATTGGATGAGACGCGCGAATGCATGTCCTCGAGATCAAAGTTGAGCCCATTTACACCATGGTGGGAGACACGCGCTTGGGGGTCGAGGAAGACATTGCTTTCCCCGGCGCTTTGCCAGGGGGATGCGTCCTTGGCTTTGAGCATTGAGTTGCCTATTAGGCCCTCAATGAAAGCGCGGTTAGCCCGGCGCTTTCGTCGCTGTACGCGACTTTGATAGTCGACGTATAGTTCTTCTCTAATGGTGGAAAAGAGATATCTGGGTGCAAGTCCAATCACGAGGCCACCTTTTTGTCCGAACCCGAAAGACGTCAACATGAACGCTTTGATACCGGAGGTGTGAAGTGTTCGCGCCGGGTACATGAGGTGCGTGTATTTCTTCAGCTCCAGCTCAATATTGTCTGCATTCCTGTTCCCAGGTACGATGCCGGTTCGTAATACCTGCAAGCAGCCGTTGAGCATCCAGGCGCCTGCAGGTCCTTTGGG
The DNA here is from genome assembly GCA_002927785.1 of Cladonia uncialis. Lineage (NCBI taxonomy): Eukaryota > Fungi > Ascomycota > Lecanoromycetes > Lecanorales > Cladoniaceae > Cladonia > Cladonia uncialis. Next base: position 29,582 of record NAPT01000054.1, read on the forward strand.
GTGTCCAGTCAGATATTTTTGGCTAATGGCTAGAAGAGGATTACCATTCGTACGGCCAAGGTGTTCCATTTGCTGATTAATCACGTTGGATTCGTTCTTGTCGTTTGCTTGTGTGGAGGTTCCATGCAGCGAAGCAATTTGAATGTCATCAACGGTCAGACCCCAGGTAGCCAATGCAGCCCTCATAGGAGCAATGTCCGGATTCTGCTTTCGCAAGTCATTACCCCATACGTTTAGCGCATCTCTGATCCTGCAGTCTGCACTTTGGTTGATGGATTGAACCTTTTGTGCGGACTTATCCTGCATACGTAGATGGATGCTCCTCCACTTTTCAATGTCAGCAATTATCTCTCGAAGATTGCTCCGTCTATAATCCAGGTCCAAAATGGGAGAATCTATGGCGCCGCGGGCTTCTCTCGCAGCAGTCAATAAGCCCCGCCCAGGTGCTGGAACAGAGCGCCCAACCTTGTCGCCAGCCATTTGCGTGTATGCAACAACTGCGTAGATCGGAAGCCCCATCTCTAGCGCCAATTCTGCGTTCATGACAATTTGCACTCCACAGCCAGCGGACTCAACAAACCCACTGCGAGAACTAGTCATCGGACGAGACATTTCAGACGGCAGCCTGTCCGCCTTAAGTTGGTCATCCGAGCTGGCAGTCGCTCTCATATTCCCAAACTCGGCCGACATCTCTTCTTGAAAATCATCTGAACCCCCAACGATCGCCATTTTGGCTTTCCCAGTCTGAATGGCTTCGCAGCCGATATCCAAAGATTCAACAGCAGTGGCGCATGTTCCTGAAGGCGATTTGATAGGTCCTGAAGATCCCATTAGAAGCATATTAGTCCAAGCGCCAATTGCGTTTATGTATGACTCTTGAACAATATCGCTTTGAACAGGTCGATCGATGTATCTGTCTCGATACACATCGCGCAACGCCAACATACCTCCAGCTCCACTGCCGAGACAATTTAATAGCTCAGACACATGTATGTGCTTATATAGCTCAAAAGGATCTTCTATGCCAGCGCTCAACAAGGCTTGACAGACACAACACAGCGCGTACAGGGTAACAGGATCAACTTGTGATACTATGTCCTCAGGGATGCCGTAGCTTCTCGGGTTCCAACCTTTCGGTAGTTGGGCAGCCACTTTTCGGTCGAAGGGCACGGCCTTAGGGATCAAAAAGTGTGCACCTTGCCCAACCTGGACGCTGTATTCCTCAGATCCAGGGATCGGTGTGACTTTTACTTTGTCTCCATGGCGAAGCTTGAATGCGTCTGCAGCGCTTTTGGAAGCCTCGAACGCTGGTAGATCCGCTTCTACAACCACTTCGTGTAGGGATTCCTTCTTGTTGGGATCGTAACCACCGGGAGCTTCGGATTCGATGAGCCGTATGCCGGAGTGATTTAGGATGTCATTGCCATACCGTTGTTTGAACTCATCATCGTGTACTGGTTCTTTAGTGTTCGAGTCGATCCATCCCGAATAAGGCTTCGCTGAAGCCTCTTGGCTATGGTGCTTGACTAAGCCCATGATCCACGCCATCTCAATGTAACCCTCTTGCGTGAAGTCCCCGAGATGCTCCATCTCCCATCGAGTCCTCGAGCTGCCCCATGGACCAAGCTCAGAATAGCCAACGATGACAACAACGCGCCGGAGGTCAACCATCCCTTCTAGATCTTTCAGACCAGCAGTAGTAGTATGGTAGTCTGCCAGCTCAGGGAACCCGATATCAAGATTTGCGCGCTTACGTAGCTTCCTGGGCTCATTGTGCATTGCCCGAGCAGGGCTGCCACCGAGGTTCGTTTCATGTCGGACTCTTTCAGCAAGCAAGGCTTTCCGCATTTTGCTTTTGTCCAGGATTTGCTGCCGAGCAGAAGTCAATTTCGTCTTCAGATCGCTTATGAACTGGAGGCCGCCATTCAGGTCCGCATAAATTGGTCCGTCCTCACAAAGGGAGGCGATTGTGGGTGTCATAAGAGCAAGAATGTTGAAGGCCATCTCCGATTGAGAAAATGTAACCACGTCTAGAGACTCGATCGCCCCCGCCACGATGTTGTTACCGTTCATTAGACCAGTGCCTCGCGTCCACCCAATCACAGCACCACAAATGGTAAGATAATGAGACCAATTCTCGGAATGCCAGCGGCTCAGGAGAGTTTCCAGGGCAATCTTAGACTCTGCATAAAGGCCATCTCCACCAAATGTGCCATGATTGGGAGATAGAGGCACGATGACATTAGTTGGCCATGTATTGAACCCGCGCTTCTCCTTCTGTTGCTTAATGTATCCGAGGAGTCGTAGAAGATTTGTGAGCATAATACGGTGCGCAAGCTCTGACTTGCTGCCCAAGGCGTCTAATTCATGGCCCGACTCAGATATCGCTGCAAATGGTACAATGAAATCCAGATCGGCTGCAGAATCTGATTTGTTGTTGTAGATATGCTCAATGAGGGCCTCACAATCCCTCTTGCTGCCTTGGTTGAAGGATAAAAGAGTTAACTTAGAGCCACGAGCGCCTGAGTCTCTGTATAGGGAATTGTAGAATGGGGATGCGGACGAAACAGCGCGACTCGTCGTGACTATGACATCAGCACCACCCGAGAGCAGACCTTTAACAATATCTGCGCCAATCGATTGAGGACCTGCTCCTGTCACTAGCACGGTTTTACCGAAAAAGCTCAACCCCGAGCTAGTACCTATGGCCAGCTCTTCTATCAGCAGCCTTGTTGATTGCTCATGGTATTGCCAGTCATCTCCATCACGACGCCGGAGATGGATGTATGGGATACGGCGATTAGTATTAGGTATCAGCCTGCCGTGCTCAACCAGTCGACTATAGCTGTTTGACTCTCCGACCGGCTGTCTCGAAATTTCAGTATACCTTATCTTTCCTTCTGCGCTCACTGTCGTCTTTGGCGCTGTTGTTGGCTTGGTGTACTTGAATTTCGGGTCTGTGCCTAAATCGAGCGATGCTGAGCGAAGCAACAGTTCTCCCATCTTCTTATGCTGGTCGGAAGCATTCCATGATGAGAGATAGAACTCCACCAGATCCTCACAGGTTGTGTCCCATCGACTCAGTATACGGGGAATGCGATCAGTTGCCTCGATAGATTCTGATGGCAAATTTCTCGATCGGTAATCGAGAAAGAGAAAAATGAGGTCTTCTCGGGCCCAGTTCCAGTAAGAGTCATATATTCGAACCCTCGCGGGATCAAATTCTGCCTTGATCCCTGCAATAAACTCGTCACCAAGCTCCGACCTCGTCAGATCGAGCAATTCGTCGGAAGCCTGGTGATAAACCTCCGACTCCCTTAGCTTATCAGTACTGGGATAATACTCCTGTTTGAGATATCTGGCTAGCACCTCAAATTGTTCCATGAGATAAGCCTTGTGCTCCTTACCAGCAGCTTCAATGCTTGCAGGGTCAGCAACAGGAGTATTCAATTGCGACGCGACAGCGCCTCCAGCTTGCGCGCCAGGAGATATAGCGACTTCGGCGTATTTGGCATAACGAATGACTACAGAGTCCACGAATTCTCTTGCAGAGACTGTATCTGATAATCTTGAAGGTGGCTCAACTGTCGTGGCGAAGCACATGATTGCAATTTGACGGTTCTTACCCAGTCCCCAGTACGAGTTCAGGTACTCTCGAATGGCTGCTTGATTGAAGCCAGCTGGCATTTTTGACGATATGAGCTTGGACACGAGTCGCGACATCGGCTTGCCAAGCTGTCCTGAAAATCCGGACCTCATACTCGTACCCAGTGACTGGAGGGTCACATTCTCGGCATCTTCTGGAAGATTTCCAAATTCGGCATCAAGATCTCCTATTAGCTCGTTTTGGAGAGTGGACTTTCCTTAAGGTCCATTAGCGACCACACTGTCGTCACATCCTAGTAACAGAAAAGGTCATACCTTCAGAGAGATCACGTAGTGATTTATGCACAGACAACTCATCTAAAGGTCGCTTGAGCTTCTTTGCTACGAGAGCCAGGATAACGTCTGTAGCCGATAGTGGGACATCCTCTATTGCAGTCACTGAGACATGCGTAGTTCCATTCGCTAAAGTCGCACTTGAAGGTACGGTAGCAGATTGGGTTGGGACTGGCGAAACAGGTATCCTCGCTGTCGACAGACTGTCTGAATGCGCAGGCGCTGACGGTGGAGCTGTCATTCCGTCGTCCCCTTCGTATTCGTAGTATATGGCTTTTGAGTCATTGCTATAAGAGAGAATCTGGCGGTCGATCGAACGGGACTTATCCTGAGATAAAAACTTTTGATTTCTAGTCTTTTCCGCCATTGTGGCAAGCACCTTTGATGGGCCAATTTCGATATATCGCTTGACAGTTCTGCGCTGCTTGAAAAGTACATCTTGGGTTTCGATCCTAGGTGAGTCAGAGTTGAGTCAGAGATATAATGCCAATGTTTATCAAATCAAGAATTGGGAATCTAACCATCGTACAGGGGACGCAAACTGAAATCTAAAAGACTCAGCCACTGGCAGATTAGGCTAGGGTACAGACAGAACTGACGATAGCAGCTCAATCAAGAGCTTTTGTGCTATTGACTGGCGATCACTTTCCGGCCCAGAGGTAGGCAAAATATTGACAGTCATATTGGATGAATGTCGAGCTCAGAAGCCGTTTAGTCTAGTCGTGCTAATGCTGAATCCCATCGATACACTTTATAAGCTTGGGCTCGAACGGATAGGATTGTCGTCCAGTATTGAGCTTGTCAGTCCGCTCCATAGTAAGTAAAGGTTCTTCCCGCACGGCGATGCGGATACTCGCACCCCGCTGAGACACGGCTGGATCCTGAGCGTACGCGGGGTTGGTCGATTAGAAGGCGGATTACGGAGGCCGAAGCCGAGAGGAGAAAGTTATTTGACCATGCAGAGGATGATGATTACTGCTAAATAAGTAAGCAAGGATACCCAGATGCGAGCTCCGTAGCGAGCTTTGCCTTCTACCTGTCCTAATACCATACTAGTCTTACTTATACTTCACCCTCCGTAAGGTACTTGGTGTGCGAACGCCAGGGCAAGATGAGTTCCACAACATCCGTAATAGATGAGGCGAACGATCAGAAGGACCCGTTGAAGCGAGTCAAGATGGAGAACAATTGCCCCAAAAGACATTAGCGTACCCAAACAAGATTTACTGCACGTGATCGACGATCGCACTGAGAATTACTATGTACTGCCCATCGTTCACAACACCATCAATGCCAGCGAGTTCAAGCAGATCAAGGCTCCTGTAAATATTCACTTCTATGCGGAGAAAGACCGAAATGGCATTTGAAACTATGATCCTGAATTTCCCAACACTGCCGTTAGCAGGAGCAATATCACTTATGTGTAAGTCCAAGAGATAAGGTGCCTGTCTCATCTTTTGTCCTGTCCAAAGGCTAGATGAATGACTCTCATTCGTTCGCCTTCAGAGCGGTGGAGCCAAGGGTTGATCCGGTATCGAGGCTACCATATTGGTGACATCCTCGGCAAGAAAGGATTAATTGATACTGCCCACCTGCTCGTATGGGGTAAATGGCCTACGACCGACCAACGAGATGAGCTTTGAGCAGAATTCAGTCGATCCCATTGCCTGATTAAAATGTCTTTAACGTTAATTGGTCCTTCCCGCAAGCGTCGCAATGTAGTGAATTTGCCACAGTATCCCTAATATCATACCCAGGCCAGACGGTTCCTGCCTAGGGATAATGATCGCTGGGCTGTTGGCACTCAAGTCTACGCAGATGTACCTCACTCCCGCCCACGCGGCCAAGTATGTGTATCTGGGGGATTGAGGTATGGTCGACCAAGCAATTGTCAAATTTATGGCCAACTTTGCCGTGATAGCTGCCGTAGCATACTGCCATCATGCAGGCCAGAGTTTTACCAAGCCCTAGCCCCAGTGCTCCTAAATTGAGACTTTGTTCGTAATGACAGAGCATGTTGACGCTACCATAATGCTGCCTAATCAACGCTATGTCGACTACTTCGAAATGGCTCTGGATCCTTATTGTAAATCAAGAAAGGACATGTTCGACAGTCGACTATTGCAGACCGCTTCGTCTTTTCCAGAAATCATAGCCTGTATGATCTCTGCTCTTTCTGAATCTTACGGGCCGTTATTCGGTGGATCCATCCACGTCGCATACAAAAGCATTGAGACGGTTGGCTTCGTTGAGAATGTTCAGGCCAAGATCGATAGCGTCAAGGCAGGCAAAGAACGACTCTTGGGTTACAGCCATCCAGTATAGCGGGTGAAGGACCCACGTTACATCATTATCCGGCAGATGCTCGATGGACTCAAGGACAAGATCTCCATGGATCCACTACTGAAAGTCGCATTCGAGATCGATCGCCTTGCGTCAGAGGATGAGTTCTTCACAAGGTAGTAACCATTTAACTGATGCTGGCCCAGGGAGTTTCCAAGTCAATCCATTCTACTAATCTCATTTCTTTCTCGGACTCTAGGATTTATGGCGCACTAGAAAGAAGCCAGGAGTGAGTCCATGTCTTATTCTCGGCGTGAACAAGCTGAACCCTCATAGCTGGTACCGCCCGAGTCTGGCAACCTGTACAATTATACACAGGAGATCTCGATAAGAGACTGGAAGTATGAGTGCTTTCAAAACTTAAACCTTTGCTAAGGACCTGGACTGTGCATAAGCCGAGGATGTGGCGTCAGTAGATATGGCAGCATAGATAAATGAATAGTGACTAGGACGGAAGTCCTTGGGCATAAATAAATCAAAGTATCTTCGTATGACTGAAGGAGGGGCTATGGTGTTGTGACACAACAGCGGGTCATTTGACATCTGCGGTTTGATTTGAATGTTTAATTCAAGTTGCAGCAAACATGTCTATGTCAAAGCTGGAGACATGTATAATAAGCTTATCGGATCCATGAACAGTATCCACAATTCTACTAATCTTCCCCGCAGAAAGCTCAAGGACAGATTGCACCGAGACTTGGCGTTCACCAACTCAGGCATTTCTGCATGCAAGACATGGCCCTGAGGATATTTGATAGTAATCTAGTCCAGCAATGTCCCATCTTTAGTTGCACCTGCACCGCGTTGGAAATACTTCGCATGTTCGGGCTGTGGTAGTCACGAGGGAATTGAAGGTCTTCCACCAAAGGGATTTTCTGACGAAGGGCCTCCACCTCTGGATCAAACGCCCAAGAACTCATATCTTGGTAGCCTTCCGTCTCGACCATGGAGCCTGTGCTAAATACCACAGCTACCATATAATTTGAGCAGTGATCGCCATCTGCATTGTGGTGAAGAGGGCCTTGCTTTTTTCCGCAAGCGTATATTGGCAATATCGTCTGATGTCAATCCGAGTTGGTCTATGTCCTTTGATATCTTCACTGCAGCCTGAATAGCGTTCATCCCGTGACTTTCGGCAGCATTGAATTTGAAGATGACGTTCTCGATCGCCCAGGTACCGAACGGGCGGGGAAGATCAAAGGCACCACCTTTGAAATGCACATCATAGAAAGCCCGGGCGGGCGTAGTAAGAGCAGTCCACGCACCCGGCTGACGGCCTTGACCAGCAGCGCCAGATGAAGGGCTCCCATGCAAAGCATTACCACCGGGCCATCCTTCTCGTGGGCCCGTGTTTGGGGCTTGTCTGTACGCAGGTAAATGGTGACCGCCCATCCACCCGTGCGACACTGCGGCCTTTACCCGGTCCTTGGACAAGCTCAGATGCCAGGAGACTATGGCTGTTGAAGCTACCTTAACAAGGATCACATGGTCAAGACCAACCTTATTGAAGGAATTCTTGATTTGAGAGCAGCCTTGGTAGTCGGAGGCTTTTATCAAAGTTTTCAGGACGTGCTCTATTGTCAGCACATTGTATTCCCGACCATTCGCGATTACTGCTCTGGTAAAAATGTCTGCCGTGGCAAGGATGGGTCCAAAATCGTCTGTGAACGAGAGAGATGGTTTGTGTGCGACTACAAAGCCCAGAGATGGTACATAGTCGCTTGATGGATGACCCCTATCAACCCCGGGAAAACCGGCTCAAGGACATCGAGCTGGTACAATGTCTCCGGTAGTCTGTATCCTCCAGGCACCGTAGCCTCTCCTGGAAAGCTTGGTCTAATCATCCAAGCGCAGTCGGCACTGCAACGGATGCTCTCGAGAACTGCTCCCATTGCATCATGCAAAGTTGCTCTAGCTCTATGTAGCGTAACTGCGCTGTCAATTTTCAAGTCGTATGCATAGTCTACAACGTTTGCAATGTTAGTGTTGTCATCCGCGCAGATACTCATCATGTATGCGATCAAAGAACCCTGCTAGCTTGAGGACAGCGGGACACTTACTATTCGATGAATATGATTGATCTCATACATAAAAGGATATGCATCCTCGCAACAGAGATGAGGTATGAGCGAAGATGACGCTAGCATTTGGATCGCCAGACGAAGGTATGCATCATTACCATCGCAATTCGCAACAGATGGCAAGTCCTCCATTGTTCGGCATGCAAAGCTCTTCGCGCGCAAGAGGTTGCGAGAGCAAAAGTACGGAGAATGGGCGTCCGAGGATACGCTATGACCGGGCAAACAGCGGTGATCGGATCGGAGGAACGTATCGCCGGTGGATCACGGCCTCGGTTTGCGAAAGCCCGCAGCACGGAAGCACCCACGCGCTTATTCACCAGAGCAGTAAAACGCGACTTTCTCACAGCATGAACCAATCTGTCCCACGATTTACGTGCTTAGAGTGCTCGAGCCTGGTAGCCGAGCATCCATGCCAGCTGATGGCTGCACCATCTCACTCGCACCGTAGTCAGCTTGTGCAAGACTTGCTTGTTCGATATCGAAGCGTCATGTTCATAAAGCTCCATCCCATAGTCGAGCGTGTCATGAAGCCTCAGCCGCTGCATATGCCTCACTCTGAAAGTGTGCCCTATCCACTCCTATTTCATTCCTAGTCTTTGCAGCCTTATCGATTGAGAGCTGCTGCCACAATGAATTCAAACTCCTCCAGCCCCTTGAGCACTTCAATTTCTTTGACTTCTACGAGCACTGATACCACAGCTCCTTCCCATAGTCCTCCGAAGGAACACTATTCCATACACGATCTGCGCCTCAGCTACGAGAACATAGGATTCACCTTCTCCATTGCCAGCAGCGACTTTACAGAATTAAGTCATCAGAGAGACCAGTTCGCTCTTTTCCTCTCTCAGAAACCGAACACAGACGAGCTATTGCCCCAGTCTGCCGTGACCTTGGCCATACAATTTATTCAATACCTTTTTGACAATCTAATCCCCTCGGTAGCAATCCGGCCGCTTATACTGGATTTTGAGCGGCAATTCTTGGGTCTTACAGACATTCACACTCTGGTCTCTGGTCTACCTGAATCTTTACAAGCGCGGAAGCAAGCCTTGAAAGCCTATTATGCCGCCGCTGCTGCATGCTTCGTCACTGCAAAGTCTGGAGACAGCGCACTCTTCAAGGCATCCGAGTGTGGATCAATAAGGCTATGTGCAGTTTTTGGAGGCCAAGGGACTACGAGCCCGGTGTGCGTAACGGAGCTAAGGGATCTCACTTTTCAATATTGGTCGCTTCTTGCAGACCTCATCAACGCGACCAGCCCACTACTTGAAAAATTATCACGGCTACCTCAAACTACATCGTTCTATCACTCCCGGTACTTGGATCTGCATCTTTGGCTACGAGATCCTCAATCAGTTCCGAAGCAGAATACGCTTGCAGGTGCAGCTTTTAGCTTTCCTATTATTGGACTGATAAGTCTCGCCCACTTCTGTGTGACGTGCAAGGTTTTAAACAAGACCCCAGGCGAGCTGCGATCCCAACTCCGCGGAGTGACTGGGCACTCACAAGGCCTCCTTGTTGCTGCCGCTATTGCAAAATCGGACTCATGGAGTTCGTTCTATGCAAATGCGAGGCTAGCCATAGAGACACTCTTTTGGATTGGATACGAGTGCCAGCAGGCAGCGCCGCGATCTTCGCTCTCAGCAGCGGCCGTTACAGACAGCTTACGCAATGGAGAGGGCCATCCAGCATCTCTGCTCAGCGTGCGGGGCCTTACTCAAGCTCAAGTCGAGGCAGTAATTGCTACTAGTAACGAGAGTATCGCAGAGGCGGAGCGAGCCTACCTTGCACTCGCCAACAGTGGGGACAATTTTGTTATTGCTGGACCTACCAACACTCTCTGCGGCATAAATCTACATCTCAGAGGCATCAGGGCAGCTGACGATATTGACCAGTCCCGAATTCCATTTAGCCGTCGAAAACCAGTTGTTCTTCACCAGTTCCTTCCAGTCAACGCTCCTTTCCATACTCCGTACCTTAAGATTGCTGCGGAGAAGGTAAAGACACATCTCTCCGGAAAAACATTTAGATCAAACGACATGGCAATACCCGTGTATCACACTAGCACAGGGGTTGATATAAGCCAAAACAAAGATGATGATGTGATCAAAACCTTGGTCGACGCGATCACCGTAGACTTTGTTAACTGGCCTGCTGCTTCGAGATTCCCCGACGCCTCACACATCATAGCCTTTGATGGCGGGCATATGGGAGATCTAATAGCCAAGAACAAGGAGGGCGAGGGTGTCCGAGTGATCATGGGTACTGAAATTGAGACTTTCGTGAAGGACGCGGGACCTCAGAGCGAACTTTTTGCACTGCACTTACCGGAGTCTTCAATGACAATCGCCAGCTGGGGCGACAGATTTCGGCCTCGACTTGTCGAGTCTAACAGTGGCGAACCGATGCTGGACACAAAGCTGAGCAGACTTTTGGGAACACCACCTGTAATGGTCGCTGGTATGACACCTACCACTGTACATTGGGATTTCGTCTCAGCAATCATGAATGCCGGATATCATGTTGAACTCGCTGGTGGCGGCTACTTGAATGCCGAAACTATGTCTACCGCTATCAGAAAGATTGTCGAGAGTGTTCCCCCAGGAAGGGGGGTGACTTGCAATCTAATATACGTTTCTCCTCAAGCGATCGCTTGGCAGATACCAATGCTTGGTCAACTAATCCAGAATGGAGTTCCCATTGACGGTTTAACAATTGGTGCTGGCGTACCTTCACCAGAAGCTGTGGCTGAATATATCACTACCCTTGGACTGAAACATATCTCGTTCAAACCTGGTTCACTCTCCGCAATCAGAGAAGTCATCTCCATTGCGAGGATTTATCCCTCCTTCCCAGTCATACTGCAATGGACTGGTGGTAGAGGGGGAGGACATCACTCATTCGAAGATTTCCATTCTCCAATGCTATTGACATATGGTGAAATTCGTAGCTGCTCGAATATCATTCTTGTTGCTGGCAGTGGATTTGGAGGTGCCGATGATACATATCCCTACTTTACAGGCACATGGGCGCACCAATTTGGTCGTTGCCTGATGCCGATTGATGGAATACTTTTAGGCACTCGTATGATGGTTGCTAAAGAAGCTCACACCTCCCCAGAAGCCAGAAGCCTAATAGTTAAGGCCAGCGGAGCAACGGACTGGGAACAAAGTTATGACAGAGAAATTGGTGGAGTGATCACAGTCCAATCAGAAATGGGACAGCCAATTCATAAGATAGCGAATCGAGGTGTCCGGTTCTGGGCCGAGATGGACAAGAAAATATTCAAGTTGCCACGGGAAAGACGAGTTGCGGAGCTCGAGAGAAACAGAGAATGGATCATCCGCAGACTAAATGATGATTTCTCTAAGCCATGGTTTGGGCAGGATTCCTCTGGAAACCCGGTCGATGTTTCTGAGATGACTTACGCAGAAGTCCTAACCCGCTTGGTTGATTTGATGTATGTCACTCATCAGAGGCGGTGGATCGATGAGTCCTACTCGCGCCTTGTTGTTGACTTTGCATACCGGACGGCAGAAAGAATGCCGAACGCCCCGAATATGACAGCCTCCATGCTAACGGATCCTCACAATTTCCTGAAGATGTTCTTTAGCGATTGCCCGGAGGCACACATCCAGCAGCTCCACCCAGAAGATCTATCTTTCTTCTTCAGTAGATGCAAAGCCCGTCATCAGAAACCTGTTAATTTTGTGCCTGCTCTGGATGACAGCTTCGAATCTTGGTTCAAGAAAGATTCCCTGTGGCAATCAGAAGATGTGGAGGCCGTCGTTGGCCGAGATGCTGGCAGAGTATGCATCTTGCAAGGGCCTGTCGCTACTAAATACTGTGTTGATGAGAACGAAACCGCCAAAAATATCCTGGATGGTATATGTACAGCACATGCTACCATGGTCCGTCGAGACTACTATGCGAAAGGTAAGATACCGTCTGCAATCGAGAGACGATACGCCAGGGAAAATTGGTCTTCAGACCCAGGATATAATGAGACAATGGGGACAGCTAGAACACAACTTTCTACGTTGGTAATCGACCAACGTTGTGTACAGGAGAGAACCGATGCTTCGTCGAGCTGCCCATCTGACTGGATTGATGTTATTCTGAGCGAAGACTTCGTACTTCAAGGTTACACTCGAGTACCTAATCCTTTGCGTCGGCTCTTTCAGCTTCAATACGGTGTTTCTTTGCAAGCAGAAAACGGAGACTTGGACATCCGGCTGAATCATGGAAACGACGGTCAAAAGCAAACACTTGCTCGAATCAGTTCCTCTCAGGATTCTGAAGTCTTGGTTGAACTTTACCAGCCTAGCCAACATGGCCTTGAACCTGTCCCTCTTCTCTTCAAGTTTCGTTACAACTTCAGAACGAAACCTCATAGCCTAAGTGAAGTCATGGAACAGCGGAATGATCGCATCAAATCGTTTTACAGCAAAGTCTGGCTTGGTCAGGACTTGGACTTCAGCAAACACGCAGATTCAATGTTCCATGGCGAAGAGATTACGCTTAGTTGGGCAATGCTCCAGGATTTGGTATCTACAGTCGGATTAGCCTACTTCAGTGACGAGATGACAGGATCAGCCTGTGATGTCTTCCCAATCGATGTTTGTATTGTCATTGCATGGGACGTCCTTGTGAAACCGCTTTTAGTCAAAGATATTGATGGCGATCTACTTCGGCTGGTCCATCGTTCCAATACCTTCGAGTATGCCTCTGACTGCACGCCCTTGCGGGTGGGTGACAAAGTCAATACAACTTCCCATGTTCAAGCCATCGTTATTGAAAAAAAGGGCAAGTCCATTGTAGTAAAAGCTGAAATAGAGCGCTCCGGTCAAGCGGTAGCCACAGTTACTTCGACCTTCTTCTTCAAGGGGTCTTTTTCAGACTTCGCATCTACTTTTCAGCACTCTGAGGAACCAGAGATGAAGCTTGATATTACAAATCTCGAGGACGAAGCGGTTCTTCGCGCTCGAGAATGGTTACTTCTCGATAACTCTTCGCTCTCTCTAGTAGGGAAGTGTCTTCTCTTCCGACTGAAAACGCACGCCACCTGGAGAAGTTATCAAGCTATCAGCAGGCTTGAGACGACCGGAACCATTTATGAAAGACCTTTGAACGGTCGTTTACAACGAGTGGGACAAGTCTGTCATATGGCTCATGACTGTCACTCGAGTCCGGTAATGGACTTTCTAGGCCGAAAGGGAATGCTTACAACGACCAAGACCGAGTTGAGAACCCCAGGATGGTTTGAGAATACTTCTTTGGATGTGACACTACCCAGTTGCAATACCAATTACGCACGGATCTCACGGGACTATAATCCAATTCATACCTCGCCAATCTTTGCAGACTGGGCAAATCTCCCGGGTACTATCACCCATGGTATGTTCACTTCAGCCATTACAAGAGGTGCCCTTGAGCATCTCACGCGCGACCAGAGGAGATTACGCTTTCGACGCCTCTCTACGTCCTTCGTGGGTATGGTTCTACCCCGAGACCAACTCACTGTTAGCTTCCAGCACACCGCCATGGTCCAAGGTAGAATGGTTCTGAAAGTCCTGGTTCACAAAAAGGATACCGAAGAGGAAGTGCTCAAAGGCGAGGCGGAAATTGAACAGGAAACCACTGCCTATGCATTTACTGGACAAGGGAGCCAGGAACAGGGCATGGGGATGGCCCTGTATAACTCAAGCTTAGTGGCGAGAAACATCTGGAACGAGGCGAACGAGACCCTACAGGATCTGTATGGTAAGTTCGGTTTCTTTATTCCCCACTGTTTCTTGCAGCTGATGGAGCAGGGTGGTCAATTCTGGATATTGTACGTAACAATCCAAAAACACTCACGATCCGTTTCGGCGGCAAGAGAGGACGCCAGATCCGAGAGAATTACTTGAAAATGAATGTTGATGTGGTCGATCCTGATGGCCATACCACCACGGAGCCTCTGCTCAAGGGCTTGGATCCCCAGTCTACCTCGTATACGTTCGCTGATACTAAGGGTCTTGTTTATTCCACGCAATTCGCACAACCTGCCATCACGACACTCGAAAAGGCGTCGTTCGAAGATATGCGGTCCAAAGGGCTTGTTCAGGAGGATGGGGCCTTTGCTGGCCATTCCCTTGGAGAATACGGTGCACTCTCCGCTTTAGCAGATTTCATCCCTTTCAAGACTCTAATAGGAGTCTGTTTCTATCGAGGATTGGCAATGCAAGCTGCAATGGAAAGAGACGCACAGGGTCGTACAGAGTATTCCATGGTAGCTGTCAGCCCCGTTCGGGTCGGAAAATGTATGCCATTGTGCCTCCAGTCCCAGACCCTACCATGCTAACAAGATTGATTAGTCTTCAACGAAGCTGCACTCCAACGAGTCACCAGAATCATCATGCAAAAGAGCCACGCGCTTCTCGAGATCGTGAACTTTAACATTGAAGGCCAGCAATATGTCTGCGCCGGCCACGTAAGGCTTCCCTCAAACAGTCATTGAAATTGAGTATAAGCAAACTAACCGTCATCGTGTTCAGCTTCGCAATCTCGTAACCCTCAAATCACTCTTGAACGACCTCTCCACCCTCCCCTCCGCATCAGCATCCGCCATCGTCACCTCCACCAGTGACCTCCACGTGCTCGTAGCGAATCACGTCGCCTTGGCCTCTGGTCTGTCCATGCCAATCGAACTCGAGCGCGGCGTCGCCACCATCCCGCTCAAAGGCATCGACGTGCCTTTCCACTCGACACACATGCGGAGCAGCGTGTCATCGTACCGAAAATTCTTACAGCAGTATATCTCCAAGGATGACTTGCAGGTTGACAGGCTTGAGGACAAGTTCATCCCGAATCTGATTGGGAAGCCGTTCCGGCTCGACGACGAGTTCTTGAAAGAGACATGGCAACTGACGGGTAGCGAGGTCCTAAGGGAGCTGGTGGAGGCGGGTGGCGTGTGACTTCGTGCTGGGGAGGGAATGAACGATTGCGCGGTTGAAGGGGGCTTGTGAGGTCTCTGGTGATAGGGTCTTCCACGTTGTAGATGAGAATATAGATTGCAATAGAGACATTGGCATTGAAAGAGGTTTTTGCTAGAATAGATGAAATTACTTTCTAGGCCGGACAGAGTATTTGATATGAGACGACAAATATAGCTTGCATGGTTATCCTTCTATCGCCAGATATTATTTTTCCCGCCACTCTTAGTTCGAAAATGACAGAGTATTCCTAGATCATAGACTTGTACAAAGTGTCTATATGTCTATGGCTCCGAGTACTACAGCTGAACCTTTGCATAACCCGAAGCATAAAGGCTTCTAGCTCTCAAACTCGGCCCCACAAGTTTCAGCCCAATGGGAGCCAACACGCCCATCACAGCCGCGATGCCCGCCAGCAGCGTGCTGGCCCAGCCGTAGCCCAAGTGCCGATATAGCACCGGTCCAAACATGGGAAAGACGCAGCCGGTGATGGCGCGGAGAACAACGAGGGCGCCGATGGCCGAAGCAGCGTACACAGGATAGCAGTCCAGCACGTAGGCCTGGATACACTGGAAACCCACGATAAGCCCAAAGCAGTAGATCAACATACCGATGTTGGGCATGATCCAGTGGAGATGCGCGTGCGCGGACCAGCCGTACCATAGCAGACCCGCGGGCACGAGGACAGAGGCAGGGATCATCATATAGGTCCGGAATTCGGGGACGCCGATGTTGTTGTTGCGCGACTTGCAGAAAATATAGATCTAGGAAGGGAACGAACTTTGTCAGACCCGAACGTTTTTTTGTAAGGTCTTTGGTGAGCTGTATAGGCGCGAGTGCGGAGGCGAAGAACGGTGCAGCTGACGCAGGAGGAGAAGGTGAAAAGAATAAAAAAGCCCTAAGAAGTAATGCCACTCACCTTGTCATTCAAAGGCGCTGCGACCTCACAACCAAGTACAAGACCCAGACCAATGGAGGTGTAGTTCAGGGATCCTATGCTCACGCTTTGGCCATATTCGTCTTGCCACAAGGCCTGGTAAGTGGAAATAGTCAGGTAGTTAAGGCCGTAAAGAAATGCCATATACAATGCGAGGACCTGGATAATTGGTTGCGTGCCAAGCAGAATAAGAGGGCGCGGCAAGTCAACTATGATGAGCTTCTTCAGAGCCGCCAACAATGTTTTACCAGAGTCATCGAGCTCGCTCCCAAGCAGCGCTGCTTTTTCCCGCCTGAGGATCACAGGGGAGAATGTCTCTGTCAGAAATACGAGGCCCAAGGCGAGCGAGCAGGCGGTCAAAGCTGAACATCCCCAAAACATCCACCGCCAAGACACATTTTGAACTATAAATCCGCCGACTATGGCTCCCAGGGCAGGACCCAAGAGCGGTACAGCTGTGTAGACCGCAAGAGATTGGCCACGCTCTTCACTCTTCCACAAATCAGTCATAACACCGCCTCCAATCTGCCAGCAAGAAGATTAGCCGCAATTAAGAAGCTAAAAGCAGGAAGCCTTGCTAAAAAGTAAAGGCGTCATTTCGAAAACACTATGGGATCCAGGCATCGCACCAGTAGCTTACCGCCAATGGCGCACTCCCAACCAAGCCCGACATAGATCTCAGCACCAAGAACCTCGTCCCATTCCACTCCAGCGCACAAAGGGAATTGGTGACGAGAAACAGAGCCTGACCGTAATTGAGCAGAGCCGAACGCCCATAAGCCTCGCTTAAAGGTCCCCAAAAGAGCGTCCCAAGGGTCCAACACAGCACATAAGCAGAGACAAGCAGTTGCTTTGAAGTTTCAGATGTTAGGCCTAGTTCTTGGGACATCTGCGGCATGGCAGGTACTACCATAGCGGAGGACATGGGGCCACTCAAGGCGTAGAAGGAAATGAGGATGGCGACACCCCATTTGCGACTAGCCGGCCAGTTCTGCGGGTTCTTGGAGTCGGAGGGGCTAGACCAAGCAAGCTCAAGAGGTGTCAGAAAGGAGAAGGAAGAGTGAAAACGTGAGAGAAGAGCTTCAGGTGGAGGTTTGCGATGGAAGCCAGACACGTACTGTGCTTATCCCTTGGTCATTCTGAGGCGGACCAGGTAGAAGACCCGTCCTTTCGTTAGCCGCCATTGCTTTGATAATGGCTTGTGCAAATGCGTGAGTTCAGCATGTCAGGAGTGTAAGTATCAAATTCATACGAAACAAGTAGAAGGTATCTTAGTCAGCAACACGTAGTAAATATATATCATTGTCCACTAATGAATGCAGCCTCAGGCAGCTAACGCTCCACCGTCACCGCATAGCTTCCTTTGCACGGCCATTCCTTCGGGGGCAGTAAGCACTGTCGGCATTGTGAAGCGAATTTTACAGATTACGGTGTTTGATTTCTGGATGCCTCCTTGCATAAGATTGAGCGGACACCAGTGGACGCTAGATGCTCGGCCCGGGCCTAGTTCTAGCTCGGGGCGCGCGTTCCGATGTGCGCGTGCGGCGCTCGGCTCGCGAGCTCCGCCATAAGGTCATTGCCTTTATCAAGCAATAATTGCTAGAATTGCTAGCTCTACTAGATACGGATTCGTTTGGAAACGTGGCGCATCTCAGGGCTGGGCTCTAGGCCCTCTGCTCAAGTGCTAAGATTTACGGGTAGCTTGTCATTTGAGCGGGTGTACATGCATGTGAACAAAAGGACTGTTTGCGTAGCTGGCTTCTAAATGCAGTAAGGGTTGATATGACATCAGACCTGGGAGACTTGCCATGATTACAGAGCCGGAACAATTTGATCCCGATCAATATACGCTGCTGATTCATTCCATTAATCAAGTCGCACCATTATCACTTAAACTTTGCCCTTATATCACACAATTGTACCTTATCTTCAAGAAAGACGCAGCTTCGTTCTTGTCATTGCACACGCGTGCAAAACAATCGCTGCTTTGACGAATTTGCTCCCTCCATCTCTCACTCACATTTCGATTTTCTGTTCACACGCGTCATGGCCTTCCTGCTAAGGCAACCCGACTCAAGTCAAGAGGCAGAAACTGGAAAGTTAAGCCGCTCAAATAGCGAAAACAATAGCGAACACAACCCCAACTGGGACTCTCCCACTCCAACCGTCCATGACTACAACGCTGCTGTCAACGACGCTGAGGCAATTCAACCCGTCGTTGACGAGAAGCCACCAAAAGCCGATCCCAACCTCGTCACATGGTCAAGTCCTGATGACCCCGCAAACCCACACAACTGGTCCACTCGCCGCAAGCTTGCTATCACAGGTATCTGGGTGTACGGGAATGTAGTGACCACCATTGCCAGCAGCATCTTCAGCAGCGGGGCTGAGCTGATCGAACAAGAGTTCCACGTCAGCACGACGGTTGCCATCCTAGGCGTCAGTTTGTTTGTGCTGGTAAGCAAACGAAGCGTTGCTGTGCTGTTCTGCCCTCTAGACTTCTCACATTCCCCATCTACGAGGAAGGTGTTGTTGACATAATGTACAGGGATACGCAATCGGCCCGCCAATATGGGGACCCATGTCCGAGAGATTCGGGCGCAAGTGGCCCATGTTCGTGGGGATAGCCATGTTCACGCTCTTCTGCCTCCCTGTGACCTTGGGCCGAAACATCCAGACGGTCCTGATCGGTCGCTTCTTTTGCGGGGTCTTCGGCTCGGCGCCACTTTCCATCGCTGGAGGTGCCCTGGTTGACCTCTGGGACTCAATCAGTCGTGGTGTGGCCATGGCCGCCTGCATTGGTGCCATCTTCGGCACTCCAATTCTCGCACCAATCATGGGCAACTTCATCGCTGCTAGCTATCTGGGCTGGCGATGGACCAACTGGCTCAGCGCTATCATGGGCCTCTCCTGCACTTTCCTGGTGCTCTTCTTCCTGCCGGAGACCTTTGGGGTTGTGCTGTTGAAGCAAAAGGCCGAGCGAGTAAGAAAGGAGACGGGCAACATGGACGCCAAATGCATATACGACGGAGAGAAGAAAGATTTCAAGACGATCATTAATGTGTATCTGATTCGGCCATTCGGTTAGTAACGTCATCCTAGTCTAGTTCCCTTCTTCAATCTCGGTAGCAGCAGTCAGCTAACCTTGCTAACCTTCTGCAGTCATGCTTGGGTTAGAACCAATCCTCGGCCTTGTCACCCTCTACCAGGCCTTCATCTATGGCATCTTGTATCTCATCTTCGTCTCTTATCCCATCGCGTTCCGCGAGGTTCGCGGCTTCGCGTTGGGCGTTAGCGGCCTGACTTACATTGGCATGCTGATCGGAGTCTTTCTGGGTGCCGCCACCGTCATAATCCACACACGCACTAGATTCGCCAATATCACAAGAGCAAACAAAGGCGTCGTCATCCCTGAGCAGCGTTTGCCGCTCATGATTCTCGGCGGCTGCATTTTGCCTATCGGCCTCTTCATCTTCGCGTGGACCTCAGACCCGAGTATTCCATGGATAGGAATGATAATCGGTAGTGTTCCCGTGGGCATGGGCATGTTCATGGTCTTTGTGCAGTGTTTTAATTACCTGGTTGACGTATACCTGAACATGGCCAACAGCGCCATCGGCGCCAACACGTTCGTGCGCAGTTTCTTCGGCGCCGGCTTTCCCCTCTTTGGGCCTGCCATGTACCACCGATTAGGCGTTGCGTGGGCCACTAGTCTTCTAGGCTTTCTCAGCATCGCGATGATTCCGATCCCGCTGCTGTTCTACGTGTACGGGCGTAAGATCAGATCTTGGTCGAAGATGACAGCGAATCGCAACTAGCCATCAAAGGTCTGGGAGTGGCAGCTGCTCGAGGCGTTACATTTGTATCAGGCATTGATAGATGTGACAGACCGGTTAGCGATTGACTCGCGAAGTCGAACTATATAGATAGTGTGTAAAGGTAGGTACTTTACTCAGAGGTTCAGGCGAACAGGGGATAATTCGGCTAGCCATTCCGGGTTAGAGCTAGCTCGGCATTTAAATCGCGACTGAATCCATTAAATCCAATAGTGTCACACGAGTTTTTCTTTCTAGATATTATGGTATAGCTTCTTTATAGAAGTCTAGTAATATCCTCATCATTCATCACTTTGTATTCTCTATACCAGAAGTGAGACCTAAGAATCCGATAATTAATCTACCGAGTCGCGCTACGAAAAATAAGCTCACCTGCATGCTATGAACAATTAAGCTCAAATAATCTCCTCGACAAACTCTTTGTTATTCGTCCCTGCTCGCCCTACCAGCAATTGCAAATTATAAGCGTGCTCAGATACTCAGCGCCCGAGGCTCGTCTGGACTCTACTACGAACATATCCACGGCACGAACTGGTCTCCAGGTCCAAAATAGTCCATTATAAAGCCAGAGTGCTCAATAGAATTGCTATAAGCTAGCCACACTACAGCAAAGCCGCAAGCACAAAGTCGGAAGTCTGGACAATGCATACAAGGTAAGCTCCCAATCCGTAGCAAGCAAATTAAGCTAATAATCGCCCACTAGCAGACCTCGCCCATCCCGTCCTCCCGCTCTCTCTCTCACACACAAGCCCCCTCATCCTGACCCTCTCAATGACCGCTCAGCTTACCCATGCTCTCGCCCAACTCCACGCCATTGACCACAGCCGGCTTCGCATCCAAGGCAATATACATAGCGCGCGCGAAGTGCGTCTTACTTGGATTACGCCAGCAGTGGTTCGTGCCACGCTGGATAGTGACATCGCCACGCTTCATGAGGCGCTTCTCGCCGCTCTCCAGCTCGAGCTCCAGCTCGCCTTCGACGCAGATCCCAATGTCCAGCGTGACGGTGCGGTGCCAGATCTCCTGGGTCACGTTCGGGTGGTAGTCAACGTAGCGGACGACGGCACCCCCGGGGATCATGAATGGGGGCTTGTTGACGAGGTGGTCGGCGTAGGTGGTTAGGTCGGCGTCGTTGGCGAGTGGGGCGGGGAACGATGTGAGGGAGTAGAGTAGAGCGAAGTCTCCGCCTAAGGGGCTACGCTCCCAGTCGATGGCTTCGGGGACGGGCGTTTTGAAGGTCGTGCTGCCGGTTTGGGCGTCGTGGGTTGTGATGAAGCGCTGAACGACCGGGAGGTCTTTGTCGGGGATTTCGGACATGATTTAGATTCAGGATGTCGAGATGCGGTGGTGGAGGTAGTGACAATGAAGATTTGAGATGATACTGGGGGTCGTTCTTAGATCAAACAGTTGATTGGATGTGAGAGAAGGACGAGGAGGATGACGGTCATAAGTTGCTAAGACAGTTGCTAAGAGAAGCTTGTAAGATCCAAGAATCTTGTTCTTTATGTCCATCAATCAATCAGGCTATGCCCTTGAAACCTTACCTAACTGCACGAGGTTAATTACTAACGCGTAGGCAGGTGCATTTGTCATTCTTTTCTTGTACGCGGGCCTCGGCGGCCGAATTATGAGATGCCGCGCACAGTCTGGCGGCCACTCCGCAGCCCCTTTTATTTTTTTGAAACCAAATGTACTTACTCGTTTCATATACGAATGCATACCAAAAAGAGAAACACATCGCGGAAGCAAGTAGATGTGCAAATATGTGACTGGCCTGTCTCACGCCAGGGACAGTCGGCCTGAACAAGCCTGAATAGAGGCCTGAACGGGCATAATCTCGTACCCCCGCTTTTAGAAAACACGCGTCACTATACGACATAGATCTGGATTGATGATGGATTTACAAAGGTATGGGTGGGCGGAAAAAAGAGAATGATATGGCTCTGAAAGAGGTATAATCGAACGAAGAGCCACTTGCTGATAAAGAACGGGTACGTATATACAACTATAATACTGACAGGTGCTTCCCATAGTGTATCCAACTCTAAAAACCCAACTTTTTCCATAATCCAAAATTCAAATCCGGAAAAACGATACCGCCGCTCACAGACGCACTCAGTTGAGACTCCTTTGAGACCTCCAGCCGCATCTAAGACGGTAGAAATCCTTGCAAATCCCACTTAACACGTGCAACACCTCCTTGGCCCACAATCCAAAGCTCATTCATCTTGGCACCTGCAAACGCAATGTTCACCGCCGTGAAATTGGTCTGGATTCTCAGCAAAGGCGTCCCACTCTCATCAAGAACGTCAACGCCATGACCCGTGGCAGTTACAAGGTAACCATTCTGCGCCACTTTGAGACCGTCGGGTGCGAAGTCAATGGCAGAATACAGCGCGCGCTTGTTTTGGATGTGCATTCCATCTGACGTAACGTCGTAGGCGTATAGACTACGCTTTTCTGTGGCGTTGTACCTCAAGACCGGAACATTAGGGGGCGAAATGGTCGGGTCGATGTCTGGAACTCCGGCGCCTGTGTCGGTGAGATAGAGAGTGTGGCCGTCCGGGGAGAACGTGATGCCGTTGGGCGCCACAGCGGAGTCTTCAACGATGCCAACGTGGCCGGTAGCGGGGTCGTAGCGGTAGGTGGCCGCCTCGAGCTGAGGAGCTTCCGTGTTGGTACCGACGTTGCGAGAGAACACTGATTTGGAGAATATGTCAGCTTGAAGATTCAAGCTCAACAGCCGCAGAGAATAGCGTCCGGCGGACATGCCGACTTACAGATATCCGTGAACCAGATCCGGCCTTGAAAGTCAATGTCAAGATCATCGCACTACACCAAGTAGGAAAAATCAGGACTGGTCACGAGTGAGAATTCTTAAGGGAAAGAGGATGGCAAACCGTATTGAAGTAGTAGCCGTAATAATTGTTCAATACCGTTGCGGAATCTCCGGTTTTGGGATCTAGCGTATAGATTCCTGGCCGATAGGTTGCATTGCCGAGAGAACTATTTCCACCTGTAGCTGCAAAATAAATGAGACCGTTACGATAACGCGCACCAGCAGGAGCATATATTGGGGGGTTGGCCATTTTAGTTGAGAGCGTTGGAGGGTCGTTGCTCAGATTAACAACATATTGTGACAGGTAACCAGTTGAAAGCTGCGAAAAGTACAGCTCGTTGGTATTTGGTGCGTATCTTTTCATTCGCAGTGAGTAAGTCGAAAACGCGTACAGGTGAGAAGACTTACACTGGAGCCTCGTGGCCCCCTTTGCTAACAGTGAACACGAAGTCGTACGTGACATTTGGTCCAAGGACCTCAGCAGCTCGTTCCTCATCCCAGATCAAAAAAGTTGCATTGGCGACATTTTGGAAGGCGCTATCGCTTGGAATTTGGGTAGAGGGAAAGGTGTCAGGGTTGCTGATGTCGTCTACCACAGTTCGTTGAAAAACCGGCGGCATAAGACTCGCATATCGATACATGCAGACAAATTCAGGACCATGATACTGTGTACAATTCTGAACAACAGAGGGAACTGCGCTAGCAAAGGACAGAGCACTGAGGCCCAAAAGAGCAAGCATAGCCGTGGAAACAGAGGAAAAGAGCGAAAGGTAAAGCATCTTCAAATTTATGTAGTGCTAAGTGAGTGTGTCAATAGGAGAGCGTATTGATCGAGACGAACGTTATACACTGTGAACACAAATGCGAATAGCAACTCAGTATCCGGCTTCAATCCTCCTTTATACTCTGCAGCCGGTCAGCCATGCTCCCTCTCCTCGGCCCATTCCTTCTGCCCATAGGCAACAACAGTCAGCCAGCGTAGTATGGGTGTGGGAGCAGAGTCAGCTTGTGAAGGGACATCCCTGGCGGTTAGTTGAGATTATCTTTTGTGTGGGTACGAAATATGAGGGCTGTGCCGTCTTCTGAAGCATATAAAGGGTTGTAAGATGAAATTGCCCACGAATCACAATCCGACATTACGAAACACGACGCAACCACGTGGCATTCGACGGTAGCATTCGGGCACGGTTGGCGCTCCTTCGAGTCTTCACTTTGACGTGCTAAGACTTAGGTGAAGTGGATCACCCTTTTTGACTGCTTATGGGACGGGAGTGGTAGGGCAGAACATGAGAAGAGTGTACAAGAATGTATGGTTTGACAAACTCCGCTACTTAAAATCCACACATAGCTTAAGACAGGGAAGGTTGGCAGCTTGATCATTTAGTGAAACGAGGTCACACCATTGATCAAAAAATGTGACGGTGGTGTGCCTGACCCTACCCACACCTTTTAGCTGGGCTGGCTGACATATATTGCTCGGAATGGAGTTTCTCCGGGCCCGCCAAGCGGCATCCGGCCTCCCTGGAGAAGGAAGGAGTGGGGGTGCGTTGATGGGGGGTAGCAGCATCAAAATGTCTTGGTATAGGGCTGCCGCATTACGCTTGCCGAGATCCGGCGGCTTTTTCTTACCCCCTTGCTTGTCAGCATGGCTTGCCGAGCAGGCCCCGTGTGATATCAGACGTGGGCCAATGTGGTCGGACAACTGGCGGGCGGCATTGAGGCCTCGAGTCGCAGCGTGTGCCAGACAAGCGAGAAGGCGAGAGATTGCGAGTGTTGGAGAGCTTCTTTTCACACCAGCATTACCATCGTTTTCTTTCTTATACTCAGCAAGCCATGCCACTCAATCCACTTTCTTTGCAAGTATATCTGCCCCGGATCTTCATCAGAAATAAGGAAAACAATTGCCTACATATCTGAATTAGCTCCAGATTTTTGTTAAATCATTAAGTTTCCGTAGCACATTATGCACGTCACTACGGACCCTGCCGCTAGTCTAGTCACTATACCCTTACAAGGTTCTGGATCACTTGATAGATTCAGATCCTTCGATGTAACGCCATGCATTGGTACCGAGTTCCAGGATGTAGATCTGTCCGAGTGGATCACGAGCAGTGACTCAGATACTCTGCTCAGGGATCTTGCTATCCTAAGTACTGATTTCCTATTGGGTGACTCCAATCTATTTTTGACCATCAAGCTTACGAGGTAAACCGTAATATTTAGTCTGCGAGCGTGGCGTCGTCTTCTTCCGTGGCCAGACTAAGGTCGATGGAGAATTACAAAAGGAATTGACTCGTCGATTGGGATGGCTTTCAGGGAAGCCTAAGGACCACAACTTGTCCAAGCATATCCTTCATCAGATCCGCAAGGATGATCCGGAGATGGGCAAGCTAGATGCCGCGACACAGCAGTCCCTTCACAAAGGCGATAAATCGCTTACCAGACAAACACATGCCAATGAATGGCATTCTGATGGTAGCTACGAGCCTTGCCCACCGGATTTTACCTGTCTGAGAATGACTAAAGTCCCAAAAACAGGTAGACGGCCAATTTTCCTCTTGTAAACCCTCACGTGCATATTTGCTGATGAGTACTCATCTAAGGGGGCGACACCATGTGGGCTTCGGGTTATGAGCTGTACGATCGGCTCTCGCCACCATATCAGAAATTTTTCGAGTCGCTAACCGCCACCCATGATGTCCCCGGCCTGCGCGATGCGGCAGAGAGAATGGACGTGTACAAAGGTGAACGAGGCGCCCCTGATAACATTGGACTAGAGTTCAGACAATCTCAGGTATGTGATGCTGGTAGTCTGGCTTGCAGTTCGACTCATAAATGCTGACAACCGCTAGCCCATGGTGCGCACACACCCCGTGACAGGGTGGAAGACCCTCTTTGCTGGCGGATTGCACTGTCGCCGTGTAGATGGAGTGTTCGAAGCCGAGAGCCAGGATCTTTTAGCCAAGATTCTGGATCTTGTCTCGGACAACCATGATCTGCAGGTGCGTTTCCGATGGAACACATCGGGCGATATGGGTAAGTGAATATTTCCACCTTGTCCATGTGGCTTGGTCCAGAAACCCAATTGATCATTTTTCTGAACAGCTATCTGGGATAACCGATGCACGCTCCACATCCCAACACAAGACCACTACGGCGTCGGAGCTCGCGAGGGTTGGCGCACCGTGGGCATTGCAGAGAAGCCTTACCTGGATCCTGAGAGCCCATCGCGCCTTGAGTCTAAATTGGCAAAGCTTGAAGTGACAAAAAAGACTAATGGACACGCTTAACGGGGGTTGGTGAATTCCAGCGCAACTTTTTGGAGTGTGATGAAAAAGCTCGCGACGCAGGATTGAACCCTTTAGGCTTTAGGAATTATCTATCTAAAAATGTAACGAATTTAAACCCAGATCGAGCTTCTATTTGCCGTGGCCTTCGCCGTCAGCGTATGTCATGCAATGTTAGACTTGATATGTATCATCCACTTTTCCACCAACATAGACTCACCTAGATTTTACCCTATTGCCTTGTGCATACCATCGCTATCGACGCGCACAACATCGCACAGGACAAGACAATTGGAATTGATTATAGCTCCATTGACTAAGATCTCAGTAAGACCTTCCTGAAACCAGTCGGAGCAGTGTTCCCTCAGTAAGCGCGAGAAGATGGCTGCAGGATGCGGATTTGAATAGAGCTGCAAATTCTTGATGGTCCTCATTCTGGCGATGCTGGCCTTGCCCCAAAAGATTTGCGGGGCGATCAGACAGCAAAGATGACTGAGATCGTCTTTGCTCCGGTGTTGGTGCGCGGCGTGCGAAATCCGAAATCCGAATCCGAGAAAGGCCAACACGGTTCTTCCGAACTCCTGCTTCCAACTTTCACCTATCCGACAGCTATCTCAGGTACTGCTAATGCTCGATTCGATATTGACTGGACATATACATAACTGAATGCCTATGTGTCTGTGTCTGTGCCTGTGCCTATGGTGAGTCGGCAGACTATCATGTTATCCGTCTCAATACTCACCGCCCTACTTGTAGGTATCATCTCAACGTCTTGTTCCGCCTCGCGCCCAATCTTGCAGAGCGTCCTTGATACCCATGCGCCAGAGCATCGACCGCGCACTCCAGCCCTTGCCACAGCGTGTGATGGATATGAATTCCCACATGTGACTTGCATCTACCGCTACGGCAGCGTCATTAATGGCGATTTCGAGAGAAAAGTCCTCATGCCCTATGCAGATACATATCCAGCCACCGCTGTGCTCAGTGATCCCACATTTCACAATGTAGCCAAAGCTACCTTCCTCGTCTTTGAGGAAGCACAGGGTCGCGAGATTCTAGGCTCGTCGCCCGTCGTCGACTTCATGTTCCGTATCCCCAACGTTACCCACGAAGCACCAATCTACGTCCCAGACACCAACGAGCTATACTTCTCACGTCTGACGCACGGCTTTCTACCACAGTGTGTTGTCAATCTGTCAGTAACCCCTCCGACCCTCTCCGAGAGGGTTGCAGATCCACCCATCTATGCTCCAGCGGGGGCTCGCTACAAGGACGGCTCCATCATATATGCCACCATTGGGGGTCATCGTTCGCTCGAGGGCCACAGCTTTCACCCAGGTCTATACGCACTCGATGTGGCATCTGGCAAAAGCCGTGTGCTGTTGAACAACTATTATGGCTACTATTTCAACTCCGTAGATGACCTCGATATCGATTCAAAGGGCCAAATCTGGTTTACTGACAACGGTAACCCTTCCATTTCCACAAGATTCTGACATACAAACGCTTACCAGCCTCGCCGTGTCTGTAGACTATGGCCGCCCCGACGGTGTCAACACCCAGCCACCCCAAATCAACGTGGGCACATACCGCTTCGATCCGCACACGGGCCAGGTCGCCCTGGTCGAGGACACCCTCACGCAGCCCAACGGCGTTGCCTTCTCCCCTGACCAGCGCACGCTCTACCTCACCGACACGGGTGCCGGAGAAGTGATAATATCTCCGCACGTCTCCGCACCTCCTCCTCCAAGATGGAACTCGACCAAACCACGCACCGTGTACGCCTACGATGTCAGCCCGTCTGGCAAACAACTCCTCAATAAACGACCCATCCACTACGCTATGGAATTCGTACCCGATGGCATCAAGGTCAGTCGCGAGGGCTACGTGCTCACGGCAACGGGGTATGGTATCGATGTGTTGACGCCTGATGGGACGCCTATCGTTCGGGTGCTGACAAACTTTACGGTCGTTAATATCGCGTGGGTGGGGCGAGGAGAGGGTGGAGCGACGGGCGAGCTGTGGGCTGTAGGGAAAATGGGCGTGGCGAGGGTTCGGTGGGGTTTGAAAGGACCGGTGGTGGACTAGACCTGGGGCAGAGGGGGAGAGAGGGGGAGAGGAAGGGTAGACTCTCGCAAGGGAGCTGCCTTCGTTTAGACAAAGAAAGGTAGAGAGATGGAAGAAGAAGTAACAGATGATCGAGTCGCTTTATGCAAGTGCCCAGGCCTGTGTCGATTTCATTACCAGAACAACAGATTAGAGACATAGAAAAATGGGGGAGAGGAAAGGGAAAGATGCGATGCAATATTAAGCCTTGCAACGAAGTCTGCCCTCGCCATTCACCTCGCCAGCATAACGCATCTGTATCGAAACCTTCTCGCGTGTCTCTTACGTGAAAAATGAAAAAAAAAAAAAAAAAAATCACAGCACATCCCACGCATTGTGAGCACAGCAACGAAGGGTAGCCCCGCGTCTTAGGCATCTTGTGCCTCTATGCTACTTTAGTCACTCAGACGGAGGGAGAAGGGGACTGAAAAGCCAGCCCATGTCCTCCTAATCATCTGTATAGAATAGGACCCAACGCGCTAGCGGATTGAAATGTGAAAGATGACATCTTATGCATTCCTATGTATGCATGAAGGTTTTATAGACGCTATCGCTAGATTGAATTCCATTTGCCTCTCTAGCGGTTGAAAGGTTGTCAGACAGGCCAGGCATTCTATCGCGCATATCAAGTCAATTGAAACCGTTCCCTCATTGTCCATCAGTACTGTGACCCTGTTTTTTTTTGGCATATAGTTTGGGGGCCCCCCTATCTCGCCCAAGCCTCGAATTTTTTAGCCGGGACGCTATCGAGCATCATCTCATTCGCGATATCCATATCCCAAGGCTGCATTACGGAACCACCGCCCGGCATGAAATCATCAAAGGTTCCCGCTTCGTAGTAGACCTCGCCAGGGCCGGCAAGGTTGGGCACGTTGACAAAGGTCGCTCCGTTTTCGTGGTCCATTGTGGGAAGCCTCCAGTCCTGGAATTCTCCGACGGCCGATTCAAGCAGTGCTGCCGAGGCGGGGTTTGTTGGGTGCTCTTCTTCAAGTGACGCGCTCAGGCCTGCATTGAAGATGTTTTGGCCGCTATCAGAAATGCTGGGGCCTATCATCGTTCTCTGCGGGCAAGGCATGGTCCGAGCATGCATGTCCAATGAACGAGTATTCTCCGGGTGTAAATGCTTTTTTCGCGGACGAGGAGAATCATCATGAGATAGATTGTGGGTCATTATCGGGGTTGAGGATGATGATGATGATGATGCAGCATTGGAGAGGGCCGGAGGCCTCCGCGGCCTATTAGGCTCTGGAGCTGTGGTTTCCGGTCGGCCAGCAGGAGATTCTGATGTTGCTGTCATCGACGGTTGATCCGTAGATTTTGTTACCGCACTTGCGACCTTGATACACCATAGCATTCCGAGATGCAGTCTTGAGTAATATGCCTGAGGGAAGTTGGGGTCCTTGAATGGGCTTAGGGCTTCTGCTACTGTTTTCAAAAGTTCTACATTTGCCCTTTTTCTGGCATCCGGCGATTCGAGGATTCTGGTGTGGAGATTGATAAATGCAATGGCGGGATAACATCCAAAGATCCTGCTCAGGTTAGCGAAAGGTTACATAGGGACAGAACGATACTGACCGGCCGAGGAGTGCGATATTGCCAACGCTGGGGCTTGCTACATGAATGTCCTTGATGAGATTCAATGCGGAATAAACGCCGTTGATGCGCTGCTGCTTGCTGTCTTCGTCACGCCCGCAACAATGAATAAGAATCTGCCCGACGTGGAAGCAGTATTTCAATTGTAGTTGGAAACAGTCTCTCGTAGAAGCCTCGGTTGCCAAGGGCGCATTCAGCAAGGTTTTATACTTGTATCCCCATGTGCGAAGGAGAGTGCTCAGCCTGGTCACTTGATTACTCCGATGTGATGATCCTTTTCTTCTGGCCCCCGATGAATATAGTGAGATATATGTTTCTTCCCATAGTGACATCATATGATTGTGCGCGATTGTGTAGTGTGGCAGCGTCAAATCTGGTTCAGCCTCAAGTAGCTGCGTGTCTGTATCGAAGAAGTAGAGGTCACACGGCTGGCCCGTCATGAACACCCGCTCTTTGTCCATCACATAGAGCGCCCAGAACAATCCGGTACACTCCGAATCCTTCTCGGTCATGGTGCCTTTTGAATCAGTGGGTAATCGCTGAAGACCTATGCTCTTCCCAACGAGACACGCTAGGTGGCAAAGTCGTTCGAATACCTGGATCTCACAGTATTCACGGGCCACCATAGCCTATGGGGCATTTAAGATTTGTCAATATGTTCTTTAGATCATGTAGGATGGACGATTGACTAGAGGTGACGAGATTGTGTGTTGCCAACTTACAAGAGTTGCAAGAGCCTGCACGTTGATCAACCGAGGCCCAAGATAATTGTCTAGATGACCGAAGGCTCTGCGAGAATTCTTCCAAAAAGACATCAAGAGATCGTCGTCCATGCCATTGCCGTTACTGCAATTGCGTCGAGCAAGTCTAGATTTAAGACCCAGCGTTAAAAGAATAATGTTACTATAACATAGACTTTTCGCCTCCATGAACTCAGAGACAAGGCCGGAGTCGTTGTGCTCAATAGCTACTCTCAACCTTGATTCATCAAAGATGGGTGTTGCAGTGTTGATATGGCTCAAGAAGCAATCGATGACAGTATGGATGAATGATCGAGGGGGACTGGAAATCGCTTTACCGTCGGAACTAAAATCTGGGTCCCGACAGCTATTCAGAAAGGGAAACGAATCGTAGAGCATTTGTAGCTCCGTTTTCAATGAAGCATCTTTGGCCGTGAAAGTGGTCACTGGGCCATTTCCTAGGACTTGGCAGGTGCCTAGTATTTCCCCCAAGCCTCGCCGACATGATTCGATGAGACTCAAAGCAATTGTGGAACCATACTCGCACTCGCTGTCATCAAACCTTCGATGGATGATGCGGAATGCCTCCGCCGGTTGCGAATTCGTGGTATCATGTTCGGAGTTCTCCAACTCCTGCCTTGTATAAAAGAGATCGAGGTCATCTACCTCGGACGCGCGGGACGCAGAGGATGGGGTGTGGTCGGCTGAAGAGATTCTTCGGGAGATAGTAGCTATTGATTGATCAATGGAGGCCAAGCGTTCTCCCAAGCCTGAAAAGTCGTCTAGCCTGGGTAGATATGGGTCAGCTGTAGCAACAGAACCAACTAGGAAGGCACGCACAGTTGCCGTGTATGATTGACCCTTTTTCCACGGTTCGAAAAGGCGCACGTAACTCCAGCTTTCCTACAATTCAAGCATTCGGGATGTTGACGGTTGCAGCGGATTTTGCGCGAGCGACATTGATCACATGCAGGTGTAGATGCAGCACCATCTATTTTCGCACCCGCTGGATCGGGAGCTGCTGGAGACGATGACATGGACGCAGAGCCAAGCCGATCGATAGACCTTTTGAATCAGGGCGGAGGCGTTGGTGAAAAGGCAAGAATATGAGTGGTGAAGTTGCTGCACTGTCTACAGAAATCGCCAGCCCGAAATCGCGGACTGTTGTTTAGGGTGCAGGGTCCAGATGCCCAGGGGAACACATTACAATACGGTAAGGTTTGCACGCCGTTGCAAGAAAACTTGCTTCAAATATCCATGTTACAATTTACATCACGATCTCCCCGAGAACAAATACGATGTTCTGCATCGGAAGCAATGCCCCCCGCATGACTGCATGGCACGCGAACAGTGCCCGAGCCGTCTTCGTCTCGGAGTAATAAAGTACCGGACACCAGGGCTGAACTACCGTTGCTCACACACATCCTTGCTACGATACCGCAGCATTATGAGAACACACATCCTTGCTACGATACCGCAGCATTATGAGAACACACATCCCTGCTACGATACCGCAGCATTATGAGAACACACATCCCTGCTACGATACCGCAGCATTATGAGAAGTCGCCCACCGAAAGCTCACTCATAGGAGTACATTGTGTTGACACCCACCGCTGTTTGCTCATGCAATAGGCTGAGGCTTGAGGGCCGAGGCCAATACGCCACGAGGGTGCGGCCTGCGATAAGTCCACAGTGCGCGGTGATTGGCTAGCTTGGTGCTGGTGCGTGGCGGCTGCGTTTCAGGCATATCAGACATATGCGATGCTTGATGCAGCTCGATCATGGGCGTCTGATCCTAGGCAACGTTTTGCCAAGCGTGCCTGGACACTATGAAGTGTAGCGGCAACCCTATTGGTCGTAGCTTTGCGAGGTTTGTTGGTTGGTCTTAAGACGAGACTTGGAGCCTTTTGTGATGGTTTGAAGAATGGTGTAGCTTAGGGAAAAAGTGGGGGCCCCACCATTTCTGCAGGCTGCTGCACAATTTTCTTCCAATCTCAGAGTTGCCGTTGCGCAAATCGGATTCAAGTGTGGTTCTGCAAGCCAATCTCCCGCACCAGGCCCGACGGCAGCGAGGGGTGGGGCCTAGAGCTGAGGATTCGGCCAACCAATGATTTCTTGAGTAGCCTCATCCTTTTTCGATTTCCACCCTGCCCAGAGGAGCACTAAGTGCATGCTCAGGATCGCCCAGGGCGTTATAATAATCCCAGCTTAATCGCAGCCAATGAATTTGGTAGACATCTCCACAGGTACCGTATCAGGATTATTCTTGCGCTGTTGCTTCATGAGAGCACAACGGATGTCTATCGTGAAATTGTGCTCTCAATAAAAACAGCGACACCGCACGCTTTACCCGAGAAGAGGCCAGTAGCTCAAAGTCGATCCTTTCACGTATCGATTTTCAGTCAATCCAGCATCACAAGGTATCGAGTCAGGAAACAGGCAGACTCGGAAGTGTCCATGATGAAGCTGAACGCAGCTAACTTTTACTAGACTGTGACTTGGAGTCGAGTATCGTGCGTAGCATATTGATTCGCTTGCGAAATCCCTTGCTTGCCAAGGAAGATGAGCCAGAATCGCCCCTCGGTGGAGCGGTCTAATGGCTGCACCATACGTTTCCTCGGGGGCCTAATATTAATTTACCATTCTGTCATTCTCTTCGGCATGCTCCGCGGGCCTCGAGAAGATCTTTTAGTGTAACACGAGCTGAGATCACAGGGCGAAATTCGGCTAGTAGTAATACTCAGTTTTATAGTATATATACGCGGATTTAGAGGTACCTGTCTTGTTCCTCAATTTGCCTGTAACATTGCCATATAGATATGGCTATTAGGAGCGCTGGTGGTAGTAGTGATAGTGGTAATGGTAATGGATAGGATTTTTACGCCCGAGGCCAAAATCCTAGGTCTTAGCATCTTTTTCGCTCCGCTGCGCGGATTTCCTTATTTCGGCTTAGAACCCCCCTATAATCTGGCCTTGCCACATGGGGTCTAGGGGCCATTAGCCCCCGTTAGGGGCCCCCAGCGATGGTATCCGCGCGGCTAGGCCTAAGCTTCTGAGGCTACCTAGGTATCCTCTGCAATATTAGTCCAAAACCCTTGAGCATATTCGACTAGATTCTTTGTGTAAGGCAAAGCCAAAAGCCATATTCGCGACATCGCCTCCACGCCACACTTCACGTCTGCTCCCTTTTCAAGAAGGAAACTAATGATACTGACGTGGCTTTCGGATGGAATGGTCCCGTCGTCACGAATGAACGTGCTGAACGTATTTTGGTAAGTCGACCAAGTCCTCGCTCGGAAATTATGCGCATGCCTTGAAATTGTTGTCATGAGTACCTGACATGTCTGGCCCGCAGTGATGCTGGCAGAGGACTGCGCCCATTTCTCAAGCAGATATAGTACCGGCCCTTTGCTGGCAGCTAGTGAGTAGATGGAGATATCCATGCTCGGGTACCCGAACCCACTTCCCAGGTTCCCGCGCGGACACAGTTCCGAACAACCCCAATGGCTAATGATTTTGCCATCTGTAACAGGGGACCATACCATCGAATCTCCTTATGCCACTGGTTGACAGACGCCCAATGATTCTGCATGACTCCGTCAACTTCGTCCATATACGCTGTCTGGGGGCAGCCGCTTGAGGTCTCTGCAAGCCGAGCGTACTGTAGACAAGCGCGCATGCTTCGCCAAACAATGTTCTGATTGACATTCAGGCTATCCCCAACTGCATTCATCCTGGTTTAGACAAGACATGCACTGAGGAGGTGGGGATTGGTGTCGAACACGGAATCGGCAGTGAGTGAAAGTAAACCATTCCAGACCTCTGGCGTTTGAAGGAACTCTGCGACTGTTCTGTGAAGAAACGCAATCCGAGAGTTTATCAATCGTTCGGGGTTTGGTAACGACTAGTCTTGCAGAACCTCCACAAGGCCATAGCACCGACTTCGTACACGCCCTTCCATGGCGACACATTTGGAATATCTCTGGCTATCCGAGACCTGTGCAACGGGCATCTCGATGGAAGACTCTGGTGCTTGCTCCTCGGCATGAGACAAGTGCATGGTTGTCAAAGGCTCTTCGGACGCGATCGTGATTGACTGGAAGACAATCTGGATGATGCGTGACGCCTGTTATCGATATATCGGATCAAGCTTTTCTAGCATGTGGTTATGCAATTCTTCGAGGTCGGCGGGTAGACCTTCAAGCCTGTGTCTTAGGTCTTCTAAGCGGTCACAATTTTGTAGCCTGTCCATTAGGCGTCTCACCACGATGATGACCCACAGGAACACTCCTGAAGCCTTAGTTACGATCTCATCGATAAGTCTAGAGGCTTGAGTCTCGTCTTCAGCAACAAGTCGCCTGAATTGCGGGTGATCACTAATTTTGTCAACCGCGTATAACCGTATGTCATTGTAAGTTAGGTCTTGCAATTGAAGTTTGGGACAATCAGAGAAAATTTCGACGCAAGCAGGTATTGGACCGCTTGACAATAAGACCTTCACACAAGATTCTCTCGGTGTTGAAGCAAGGAACTCGGCGAGTTCACCATGGTTTCCCTCATATTCGTCAAGTCTATCAATAAACAAAGATATTTCCACTTTCATGGATCGCTACATGATCAACTTGTCGGAATCTAACTTTAATTCAGCGTGTGACGGCTCATTCAAGTGTTCATCTTTTCCAGCAACAGCTGCGCGGTATAAGTCTGGGAGGATGTGTGCTGTAAGGTCGGGTCGGGCATCCAAAACATGGTACAGAAGCGAGCGAAGAAGACCGATTTGCGACTTTTGAAGGCGAGAACCTAGATTCCAGAAGTAGAACGACGCCCTAAGGAGTGAATCTTCGCCGGCCCAAGAAGATAATGCATCTCTGGCTCGAGCGTCCTCACTAATAAACTTCATGAAGGTCGACTTGCCAGCCCCAGCTTTGCCATTGACCCAGTAGCAACTATTCCCTTCTTTGAACCACTGGTTTAGATCGCTCCAAGGTCCCCCTTGCAGAGTACCGTTCTTAAAAACCCATTCAAAGGTCTTGCGGTATGCTGCAGATACATCTTCCTTACGATCACCGATCTGGCGGAAATGCAGGCAGTCCAGGACCTACGCTTGGACAGACTCCATGCGCCTCTCTTTCCATACTATGGACCCGCTACCTTGCCGAACTGCTTCTGACCCGCCTTTGAGGGTGAGGAACCTTTTGGCGCTTCGACTACTCCTGTCTAGATCGGTATGCCCGATATCGTCCCCTTGGCGCGCGACAAGCTTCGAATCGCCATTACGAGGAGTAAGGATTGCTGCAATTGTCTGGTTATGTCGATGCTGAGCTGCTGCCTCACTATTTTCGTTTGCATGGTGTACAGCTGACTGCAGTCTACTCTGGTTGATGGAGATCACTTCGACTATCTCCTGGTTGCCCCTGTCAAGATCTTCAAAGTTTTTGCCTAAAGCCGCGGCCTGCAAATCAGACTTCGCGTTTAACGCAACCAGAATACGCAAGACCAGCGCACTCCGACAAAAGTCCAACTTTCTTGCAAAGCCTTTCCAACTTGTCCTGGTTCTATACAGCTTGGAAGACTTTGTGCACGCTATTCCACTTCCGGGACATCATGTTGCTCTCGAAATGACTCAGTAGTCGGATTATTTCGTCAGCTAGGACGACACAATCTGACACAAGCTCTGCAAGCTCCTGCAATCGTTGGGTCGTTATGCCTTAGGTCAGAGATTATTGATCATACCACTTGCCCTTAACAGGTCTTGTCTTTCTTCAGCTCTCAATCTATCATTTACGGTGCCGATGAGGGAGTAACCCGTCCTAAAAAGGCAGCAACCATTAGACGTGCACACTCATAGGTACTTCATTTTGAGGAAAATAATAAACCAGCAGTGCTGACCCCCCTTGCCACCGCTATTACAGTCTAAGCCGGCATAGAAACCTTGGCCATCATCGTTGACCCAGGCACTCGTGACAGTCGAGTAGGAAGGGTCATTATTCGAGCAGGCTGGAACACCCGCGGGCAGGTCACGACCTTGAGGGCCAACCGCATTATGCAATGGCAGGCCTGGCAGGGCTATCACTAGAGGAATCAGGACTGAGATGACTAGTGGTTTTTTGAGGTGAATCATGTTGGCTGTGGCACCTTTTGAGGATGGTAGGTAGAGTGGTAGTTGGATAGGTTATCGAACAAATAGAGGTCAAGTGCAGTATTTTGGACTCATATCGAACTTAATTGGAGCTGTGAATGGAATGCCGGTGATTGAAGGTCTCCGTGTCCACCTGCTTTGATAATTTTATATCTGTGGACTCGGGTCCTCTGCGGGTGCAACTTTTCTGCTGAAGGCTAATGAGACCAATGCTTCAAGCTATACAATTCATCAACGAGGTAAGACATAAGGTTAGAAGGCGCAAAAGGAAGGGAAGGACATGCACAGATGATGCAAACTGCCCCATCAGAACAGATGATGCCTTCATAGAAGACAACTTACAGCTCCATCACGTTGAAAAACTGCTTGCGATTGGCTCGCGAAGTGATCCGAGACTTGTGGAAATAGAAAGACGTGGCAGTGCTAGAATGAAACTGCGGGGCCGGGCCGAGAAAATGATATTTATCGAAAAGATACACAAAACAAAACACTCGGTGATATAGTGTAAGAATGACACCATGCTGTTGCCTGGAGAATAGCTCACGATAGCTAAGCACCCGACAATCGAGCCATCACATTGGACGTTTGCCGAAAATCTCACCAGGCGACACACCTTGAACGTTGGGTAATGGTTGGATGTAGCACAAATCATACATAGAGGCTCAGAAATGACCCATCTATGGCTTCAGAATGTTTCAAAGAGCAACCTTATGCGGAAGCCTTAATGAGTGTTTTCTGTCTTTGCAAGTAGGTAAAAATTGAACAATTCTGGGTACTGGAGCCCGTTTTGGAGGATTCAAAAGCTTCACAAGGCCTAATCATACCAGTCTAGATGTCAATAGTTTTTGGTATAGACTTTTCAGTGCTCACTGAGTGCTCGAAGGAAAATCTCCTTGGGGATACCAACCGTAGCACGTATCTGATTGCTGCTAAGGAATCCTAGTAGGTTTTAAGTTCATTAAGCTGTGGCCACCCTATGTATGGCACTTGCTTCCTACAAAAAGGCCATCGGTTGCCGTTTTGAAGGGGGCAAATGTTCGACTGACTTATGTAGTAACGGCTTGGCTATATCAAAGGGCTAGTAGCGGGCGGCAGCGAATGAATCGAGGCTGGATCATTGCATGTGTTTTAGAGTACCGGCGACATCATGGTGAGTAATAATGCCATGTCGTATGGGATCAGACCGCCAGAAGTCGAATCTAATGTTCAAATCAATAAGTATCCCTTGGGAAAAACAAGCAATTCAAGCCAAAACGACGTCGCAGGCTCGTGGATGCAATTGAATCCAGGCTGAGCTCAACTGCCGAAGCCTAATATGCATTCCTTCAATGCTCTAAGTGGAGGATGATAGGACCGATGTCACTGATACCGACATGCCAACCCTTTTAGAAAGTCGGACCACAGGGCAGATAGATGCTAAGAAGTTTATTTAATGGGTTAGAGCAACCGAAGGGTTCTTCCAATACGGAGGACGAATTCCCAAGAAGAATGGCCGAGGAATCGAATGGATCAACGACAGGGGAAGGAAGTTGGCTGAAGGAAGAACCTTGTCAATATGTAGGCGGTAGGCGGTAATTGTGCGAAATGCTAAAATGATTTCCTAGAGGAGTTCATGAGCTGTACAATAGCTGAATGATATCCCGCAAAGCTAGACATAGCAGTTATTGCCAACAATAGTTTCCATGTCGGTGTTATTGTCGTGGTATGAGCGGCCCAATCTGAAACTGTTTCGCGCATTCAGGGCTAGAACTAGGGCTGAGTAAATCTTGGCGCAAAAAGGACAGCTCTGTCATTCCGCTTCACTTGCGGTATCAGGCTTCATCGAAAGGTCAATGTTGCCAATAAATTCCAATTATGAGACCTCTAACATCAATTACAGCTTACCTGTTTCTTTTGTCAACATATTGTGCCGCCGAACCAAGTCTGACCAAACCACTCTCGTCACATCAGATCCTTCCAGACAACTTCAAGCCGCCCCAGGTCTTCAAGAACGCTAACCTCCTGCGAAACATCAATCTTGAGAAGGGCTACGTAAAAGAGACCGTCAATGTCGTGATAGAGAATATAGATAAGCAGGAGCAGGATACTTACTACATACCGTTCAAGGCAGAGGTCATTGGGAAAGTGGGAGGGTTGGAAGTTACGGACAAGAAAGATCAGGAGAAGCCTGCTTTCCTGAGCGAACTGGTTGAATATGATCCCTACGGGTGTGCCATGCTTGCTGTCTTCAGGCTCCGTTGTAGTCCTAACTGATGTTTTTGCTAGTCCCACTCAATTCTACCGCGTCACCCTACCGATCCCTCTTGCTCCAAAAGCTCAACAAACCCTATCTATAACCTATCATGTTCTCTCATCTCTCACACCCCTTCCAGCCTTGATTAAGCAGCAAGACAAGCAATATCTCGCATACACGTTCTCAACGTACGCTCCCTCAGCATACTTGACCCAGAAGCAAAAGACAAAGATCAAGTTCCCCACCGTCGACATTCCAGATTACACGTCAACCCCTGAGCGGCAAGGTAGCACTTTTACTTACGGGCCCTACGAGAACACTCCTGCAGGCGCTGAGCAGGAAGCTAGCGTGCGGTACGAATTTACCAAGCCAATCCTTCATGCTACGTTGCTAGAACGAGACATCGAGATCAGTCAATGGGGCGGGAATATAGCTACCGAGGAGCGTTACTGGCTCACTAACAAGGGTGCTCATCTTGATGGCCACTTCTCCAGGGTGAGCTGGGCAGCCACACAGTACTACAACCCACCCACAAGCGCGTTGAAGATGCTCACAGTACCACTAAAGGTCGGAAGCGTGGATCCATACTTTACGGATGATATTGGGAATGTTTCTACAAGCCGCTACAGGAGCAACTTCCGTGAAGCGCTTCTTGAATTGAAACCGAGGTACCCCATTTTTGGGGGTTGGAAATATAGCTTCCGTATTGGATGGAGTGGGGACTTGAAGAACTATCTCCGAGAACTGGCGAAAGGGAATGGCTACGTGCTCAAGGTGCCTTTCTTGGAGGGCCCTAAAATGAACGAGGGGCTATCGTACGAGAAGGTAGAATTGCGTGTTATCTTGCCTGAAGGTGCTACGTAAGTCCCCTTTCCTTGGAAAGTCATCGACTTTATTTGTGAGCAACGTGGACCCTAACACACCCGGTTGCAGGAACGTGATGTTTCAATGTCCGATGCCTTTAGTATCCAGCGAGATCACTTCCCACAAAACATTTATGGACACGATTGGCAGGACCACGCTGAAACTATCGGCGATGAATTTGGTGGATGAATCGAGAGACAGAGACATAATCGTCACCTACGACTACCCATTCATGGCGGCTTACCGAAAGCCGATTACAATCTTCGCCGGTATTATGGCTGTATTCATGACAGCATGGAGTATTGGCCGTTTAGATGTTAGCATAGCAAAGCCATCGTGAGTAAGGTACTTTGTTTGATATAGGGTGTTTGATTAGTCAATGGAACTTCACGTGAAACCACAAGACATGGTGTGCATGATGATAGTATATATGGGGTAGTAGACATGTGCAATATGTGCAGTATATGCAAGCCTCGCTCAGGCGACTTCCCACGTGCTCCAATTGACCAATCAGATCCCTTATTCTCGGAAAGATGTCATGCATACTAGATTTGCCATGCTTGAGAGAATCCCTCAATGGACTCCTCATAGGGCTGGACTTCTCCGCAAAAGCAATAATATCTACGAATGTGTAATTATTGCTTCAACGTCGCCCCAGCACCTCTGTCAGGTTCTTCCCAGCATTGAAGGATTTTAGGTAGCAGGCCTAGTTCTACGCGGGAACCATGCAGTAAGAGCCCCACCTCTATGCATGTCAGCCTCTTGCTAACCAGAACCATTTAGCTTTGGCCAACAGCTGCGAACGTCGCTGTTGAAGGACTACTACTATTATTACATAGCCTACGATGACTTGAAGGATGCCCTGAAAACTCCCTATGAACATGATCCTACACCACAAGACCCCCACCCCAAACGAAGGCCATGGACAGAAGAAGACGAAAAAGCTTTTGTCGCGGAACTCGAAGGCGAACTCGACAAAGTTTTTACTTTCCAAAGAGTGAAGTCTGGAGAGATTGTAAGGCGGATAAAAGTCAGCGAAAAAGAAGTCAATGATGTTATTAGTCGTCTAGACAAAAGGGGCCCGAAGCCTGCACAGAGTGGGAGTATCGGGCATGTTGAGGAGGACGATGTGCCTACGGAGGAGGATTTCATGCTTCTAGAAGAGGATCTGAGCGATATCATTGCTGATGTGCATGATTTGGCGAAATTCACGCAGCTGAATTATACTGGCTTTCAGAAGATAATTAAGAAGCATGATGTGAGAATGTACGGCCATCAGTGCTTGTGACGGTGCTGATGAGATACAGAAACAAACGGAATGGCATCTTAAGCCTGTCTTCGCTGCACGATTAAAAGCTAAACCGTTCTTCAAGGATAACTACGACGCCTTCATCGTCAAGCTATCTAAGCTCTACGATCTGGTGCGGACTAGAGGTAATCCTGTCACAGGCGATAGTGCAGCTGGAGGCGGTCAACAGAATTTCGTTCGGCAGACAACCAAATACTGGGTACATCCGGACAACATCACAGAGCTGAAGCTTATCATCCTAAAGGTTAGTCTAACAACGTTATTGCCATTTGCACACTGACATGTAGAAGCATCTTCCTGTATTGGTATTCAATGCAAGCAAAGAGTTCGAGGCAAAAGATTCAGCTATCTCGTCGATCTATTATGATAACCCTGAAACTTGGGAGCTATATACTGGGCGCTTGAAGAAGACAGAAGGTGCGGAAGCGATCCGACTGCGATGGTATGGGGGTATGGAGACGGAGACCATCTTCGTCGAAAGGAAGACTCATCGAGAGGATTGGACAGGAGAGAAGTCGGTCAAAGCCCGTTTCTCATTGAAAGAGAAGAATGTGAATGCTTTTCTCAGCGGCAAGATGAAAGTCGAGAGTGTCTTTGAAAAAATGCGGAAGGAAGGCAAGAAAAGTGAGAAAGAGATTGGGGATCTTGAACAGCTAGCTCGGGAAATACAATACCGAGTCATTACTCGGCGACTTGTGCCCGTCACGAGGTCATTCTACAACCGGACTGCTTTCCAATTACCAGGCGATGCTCGAGTACGGATATCACTAGACACAGAGTTGACCATGATACGTGAAGATAATCTCGATGGCAGAGATCGAGCCGGCAAAAACTGGCGTCGAATGGACATTGGCATTGATCATCCCTTCCCTCAATTACCACCTGAGGATGTCGAGCGCTTTCCCTATGCCGTCCTAGAAGTAAAGCTTCAAACCCAAGCTGGCCAAGAACCACCAGAATGGGTCCGTGAGCTCATAGGTAGTCATCTCGTCGAAGCCGTCCCCAAATTTAGCAAATTCATTCACGGCACTGCAACTCTATTTCCTTCTCGAATCCACCTCCTCCCGTTCTGGATGCCTCAAATGGACGTCGACATACGTAAACCTGTCACTCACCGCTTCGGCATCGAACGACCAGCCCAATCTACCACCTACTCCACCAGCGACGACATCGAGGACTCCGAAGACGACTCCGAAACTGAAGAGGGCTCCGAAGGCCGCACCGACAGCCAAGGCAGCCCCACCCTCCACGGCGACGACAGCGCCGAAAGCGATCAAGACATTCGACGGCTTCGCATAGCCCGTGACGCCATGGAACAATATGACATGGCTCAACGCACCGACGCGCAGAGCGAACCCGCCAACACCCTCGATATCGAAGAACGCATTGCCGCCGCCCCCATCACCCACCCAGACGACAACCCCATCTACGACTCCGACTCGGAAGATGACGACATGGAAGAAGCCAAACGCATAGGCGGGTGGCACTACCGCCAAAAAGTCCTTACCCTGTCTCTTTTACACACCTTGCGCTTCCGACGAGCGATCTAGTTTTGACCCTCGTGCTTCTGGTTCTCCTCCACTCAAACTCTGTCTTCCCCTTTTTACTCTCGCCCCTTATTTGG
>NAPT01000550.1:0-20615 GCA_002927785.1 Cladonia uncialis
GGAGAAGATAAGGGGGAGGAGAGAGAATTGGTGTTACCACTGTCAGAGGGGTTTAGGTTTGATTTGCAGTTTGGGAGGAGGGTGATGG
Source organism: Cladonia uncialis (assembly GCA_002927785.1). NCBI lineage: Eukaryota > Fungi > Ascomycota > Lecanoromycetes > Lecanorales > Cladoniaceae > Cladonia > Cladonia uncialis. The sequence continues at coordinate 89 of NAPT01000550.1, forward strand.
CTAAGTTGTTGGGGTTAGAGGGGAGGATGAATTGGAGAGATTGTGGACAGAGTGATGAGGAGGAGAAGGGGGATGCGGAGGCGTTTAAGGACGCGTTTAAGAGGTTTGATTTTTCGTTGGAGGAGTGAGTGAGAGGGTTTGATGGTGTGGCTCCATGCGCACTGCATTGATCTCTTTTACATAGCTTTATAGATACCGGAGCGTACTGAACGCTGCTGCTATCTTGACTGAAGCTGCCGTTCTGTAATCTACATTACCCAATTTTTTAACATGACAACTCTATCATCTCGTTCAAATATACTTGCCGAGGACATCTCATGTCCTGCAAGACAAATGAAACCATTTTGCATCATGTCCCAATACACAACGAGTAGCCTCTCAAACATCTTTCCAGCTATTCCCGTTTGCACCCGGCCTTCGTCCCGCCTGCAGGACGCTAGGTGCATGCTGATGACCCGGGAAGCTCTGCTGCTGTGCGCTTGGACTAGGTGGCGGCATAGTGTGACTATACGTCGTGCCCAGTTCTTGGGGCTCACTGACCCCGATTGGCTCATAGCGCGTACTCTCACTCGGTGAGTAGCCCGTATATGCCGTATTCTGACCGTGGCCGACTCCAAAATCCGGACCTGTATATGGATGGCCGGAACCGTGGCCGAAATCTGGGCCTGTGTAGTGGGGTGACACGGGGTGGCTGTCTGCTTCTGCGTATCCCTGATTTGGTGGGAGCAAGTTCACGCTTGACGCGTTTCGCATGTTGTTGCCCATGTTATGATCTTGTGGATCCAACTTGCCCATCTCCACATCCTCGCCCGGCTGCTCAACCTTAGCAGTCCGCGCATTGTCCCAGCTTGGCATTGCAGGGAGGCTATCCTCGTTGATCTTCTTGCCGCTTGGAGCATCAAATTGCGCAAAACGAGGCGGCTCGTTGTATGGCGGTGGGGCAAATTGGGGGTTGTTGGCGGGCTGGTAGCCTTGATAGGGAGCTGGGTTGAACATGGAAGTGGTGTTGGCACGTTTACGATTACCGCCGCCACTACGACGGCCACGGCAACAGCAGCAGCGGAAGCAGCAGTAGAGAGCTAGGAAGAAGATGATGATTCCAATAACAATGCCGATGATGGCGGGCCACCTGCGAGGTCGTTAGTGAGAGGTTTGCATGTAGAGGAAATTGGGGGAACCTGTACGTACTTGCAGTATGCTTTGGTCATGCAGTAGCTCCAGCCCTTTTGAGGTGTCTCGTAGGTGCTGGAGAAAGAATGGAAGCGGGACTCGAGTGTCGCCATTGTGGTGAGTGCAAGTGGGAAATTGTGGTCGTCTAATGAGTGATGGGTGGTCCTAAGTCCAGGAGGATGGCAAGAGACACGTTGGACAAGCGACCGCCAACTGTGAAAAAGGAGTACCGGTACTCTTTAATGAAAACAAGTCAACAGTATTAAATCAAACAAGGCGAGTTGTGACAGTCAGGTGGACATTGTTCTTGGCCTTGGAGAAGAATAAAAGACAAGGAGGTCAAGCGATCGGATAATGATCTGCAGGGGTTGGCTTGGCATGGAGGCGTTGCGGCAAGATTCGTCTATTTTTGGCAGCTACAGTACGCACTTAATATCGACATCACTGTGTACATTCATACGAAGTAAATAACCAGTGTCTCATTTTCCGGAATATTAGCTCGAAGGCCCAGATATTAGTGAGTCTTTTACGCTCGCTGAACAGCAGAAGCCACTAAGCGTACAACCCAGCCAAGAAGCCCCTCCAGATCGCTCCTAAAACAAGCAAAAGTCCGTCGTTCCTTCCCAGCATGCCTTGACAGTAGCATCTTCGCCCTCCCTCAATTTTTTTCCAGCATTGGTTGGGTTCCCACATCGGACAGGTCCTGCGAACTAGATGAAATGGCCCAGAGCCTCATATGCACTTCTGAATAAATAGACCTTATGGCTACCAACTCCGACCAACAACACAACGAGTCCATCAGAAACCTTCCCTTTCGTGAAGGATGGGGTCTAGACCATGTGGCGCTAAAATGACTTCTGTCTTCCACATTGGGGTCCTCCAACACTGACATGTTTGCTGCTGAAATCATGATTAATTATGTTGTGTCAAAGCAGAAATAGGAGCGAAGACACATATCTGGGGGTAAGAACACCCGTGACGCCTTCGTGAAAGTCGTAAGGCGTACTAGTTAGCAGCCTTCCGTCTTCCTGGACAACGGAACGGTCAAGCCGACTGGTAAGACATTCTTTCACGCCATCGATTACAAGACTACAAAAGAATAGGATGTGATCTCACTCTACAAAGATAGTCTGAGAATGTAGGTGCAGCGCCAAGCGACCCTGAGTGAGGCGAGGCTGTTGTGGATTCCTTTCTTTTTTTTTCTTTTTTTCCTTTTTGCGAGTGAAAGCGGTCCAGGACAGGGCTCCATGAGTCAGTTCCACACTGCTGTCCTAGTGAGATTCGCTTCTAATACAGACAACTATAGAGACTCAATGATAATGACGACCTGTCTCATGAGCACGGCAATATGACGAGCATGAGACACGCGATTGGTGTGGCGTTCTCTGTTGCAATGGCTCTGCCCCTAATTGCCAACCTTCTGCAGTCAATCTTGAAGCATTTTGAAACATCTAGTGAGTCTACCAGGCTCTTTACTCATATTTGTGGTCACAGCTTTGCAGTGCATAAAACGGCCAGCAAAGAATGTATTTGCAAGTCGCTTTATTGTTGTCTTAGACCTTCAGCCACGGGGTGGATATCGACTCAGCGCGAGCTAGCATCTCTTTGTCAAACTTACCACAGGCCCAGTATCTCGTAAATTTGCTTTATGCACAATTTGGCACGAGAGCATCAGTCCGCCTGACGACAGACACGGAAGATCTCAGATCAAATACTTAATGATGGCAAGCACCAGGAGAAGAGATTTAATTTTCGCTTCAACACAACAACATGTCTGAATTGACAGAAGCACAAAAGCGCGACCAAATGGAGTTGACCATGTCGTTGAAGAGACTGCACATTCCCAATGTCACTTTCGGGTTCATAGTCCGGCGAATATCAGGCCAAGGCCGGGGTGTCTTTGCGACCATGGCTATTCCGCGAGGTGCATGTCTGATGGCGGAAGAAGCGCTCTTTTCTGTCGACGATGTCCAAGAGCCTTATTCAAGGTACAACAAGGTGACGATCAAAAGGGGAGCTAGCGACAATCCACAGTTCCAGGATCTCGTCTGCACAGCTAATCCACCAACCGACGAGAGCCGCTTTGAAACGAACAACTTCGAAATGGGCGAAGACAGGGACGGTGGAAAAACATACGGCATCTTCTTCCAAGCATCTCGGTTCAATCATTCTTGCGTACCCAACGCTTACTTCGCATGGAACGCTGAACTGGACAACGGTCAAGGTCGACTTACAATTTACGCAATCCGAGATATTCGTGCTTCTGAGGAGATCCTGATCAATTATCGAATCAAAGACTGCTACAAGCTCAAGGATGCGCGCCAGGCAAAACTCAACGATAAGTACGGTTTTGTTTGCAATTGTCAAGCTTGCCGGCGTCAGCCGGGACACCAACTCGGAGTAAAGAGCGATGAACGTCGAGGGAGAATGCAGGCTCTCCAAACAAAAATCGATCGCAACAGGGACCTGAATACGCCCAGCGAGAGGCAAGTCAAGCGCGAGAACATCAATAAGCTTATTGATAACCTTAAGCAAGAAGGGCTTATCTACCCGAAGCTGGCAGATGCGCTTGATGAGCTGGGAAAGTTGGCACACAAGGAGCTGAGGGTTGCTAGGACTCAGAGTGCTATGAGTGTCACCGCATATATCTCGGACTGTCACAATTCAGCATTGCAGATTGCTAGGGAAAAGCTCGATCTTGATGTACGCTGTAATGGCTCCAAATCACCTGTAGTCATGGAGGCGCTGGAATTCATTCGGAACTTGGACCATTAAAGACGGACTCTTTCAGCCGGTGCAAGGTGCGAGAGAAGGATGTTACTGTCTGATGGATTGTTGCTTTCATTTGGAGGGAATCGAGGCCGTATGATGTGGTGTCATCCATCAATGCCGAACGTTATGTATGTACCTGCATGTCGGAAGCTGGGCTGTGCGATAGTGCTCTCCTCATTTCGGGTTTGATTCGCGAGGGTGGAAGTCGTGTGGTTGCGTTGAGCGAGCTGCGCATCTCCCCATTTGTAATTCTAGCATGAAATCACCATCTATCATTCTTGATTTAAATTCCTGAGTTCTGAGTTTACCAGATCATAACGCTGTGGTGACAGACTCTCCCAGTTATTCTCAGCGTACATTAGCTTGACTTAATACCTCCATCCTTCAATGACTGCTTGTCCCAAGTCAGCCAAGAAACGAGCGGAATTTTGCGCGCGCTAAAGACGAGGGCTGTTTTTCTCCGAACCCTTTTTCACCTTGCCATTTTTTCTGCAGTCCCTCTAATGGACTCCATTAGCTGCTTGGTGGCCTTTGCACCTCGAGGCTGTCTTGGTTCGCTGAGATATCATCGTCTACGCACAGTTCTCACCTTAGTGGAAGCCAATGAGGCGTCAGCATGACTGGTTGCATAGCCTCACTTGGCTGGTTTTGCTATTGGCTGCTATGCATGCAAGCCCCAAGCCACAGCTGCCCAAGGCATATTGTAACTCGCACTCGCAATGAGGCAGTCCTTTTTCTTGTCTCATAGTCCAGTGCCCATGATATATGTCATCGTGCTTATACCACACTCCATTAATTGAACAACGGCAAATAATAACATTCTATCTTCGTCCACAGGGTGGTGTGAACTCTCACGAGAGTTCTCAGCTGCCTATGTGGTAGGTGTCCCTCATTCGTGAAGCCTTGTCGCTGTTGCACACTCTTGTCCACGACCTTGATGGAGGCACTTGGGGCTACTGCCAGTATTGTGAGCCTGTTGCAGCTGGCGGGGGCTGTCATCAAGTATTTGAGTATTTTGAAAGACACATCGGACGATATTAAGGCCCTAGTACTCGAACTCTGCACCATAAGAGGCCTTCTGTCAACTATCAAAGATCTCGTTACCGAAGAATCCATATTGCATGAATCATTAGGCGGGCATGATGGACTCTTCGGCCAAATCGAATCCTCGCTTCAGTCTCTTGCCTCAAAGTTTGAGCCAACATCAACAACCACTGCACACAAGCTCGTCCACAAACTCCGATGGCCTCTACGAAAGGAAGAAGTCAAAGATGTGTTGTCGTCCATCGAGCGGCAGAAGACCCTCTTAAGTCTTGCGCTACAGAATGATCAAATGTAAGTCCGTTCTCTGATTTCACCGCGCCATCACTAGAACACGCTATTCTGATTAGACCTGAGAACCCTTCTGGAGAACGTGTCTCAAGCAAAGGTGATTGTAATGGTCTTACCGTCATGTCTATGAAGTAGCATTATCTGCCAAGATTCTTTCCCATTCTGTCGCTTGATAGAGCTCGAATTTAGCAATCAATGGGACTGATGTAAATCTCAAATCATAATCTCGTGTTCAAAGCGCTGACAGGGTGGAACCCTGAATTAAGGGGCCTCGTTGAAGTCTTGTTGCATTTTATGACACAAAATGGTGGCTTTCTCGAATCATCGTATCTTCTATTGCTGGCCTACATTGAGCTAAATAACATTACAGACACTTGGCACGACTTATGCATGCGGATGTCTCTGAGATAGAGCAAGGCGTCAAAGAATTACGGGTAGCACAACAAGGCAAGGAAAGCTGAAGGCAAAAAGAGACACCTATTAATAGAGAGCAGATGCCAAACACAGCAAAATCATACGTTGGCTTTCGTCACCTGATCCATCCACAAATCATGACATAGCTTGTCAAGAACACTCACCAACGACGGGCAGTTGGTTTATTGACTCGGACCATTTCCAGTCTTGGTGGAAAAACCCAAACGAGTGGCTTTGGATCCACGGCCTTCCGGGATGTGGAAAGAGTGTTCTTGCATCAACCATCATTGAACATACCAACATCCTGTGTGAAGACCAGTCCGGTCACAGCTTGCTCTACTTTCATTTTGATTTCAGGCAAGAAAATAAGCAGACTCTAGATGGCTTTCTCCGTTCTATGCTTGTACAGCTCTGCAGCAAAAGTAGCAGCTTTCCGGAAGAGATACAGAAGCTACATGACCAATGTGAAGACAAGAAGCAACACGCAACGGTTTTGGGTTTGACTGAGGCCTTCATCTCAATCTTAAAACGGTTTCAACCTGCCTATATTGTCCTGGATGCACTCGACGAGTGCTCAACGATTCACTCGCCCGAACGCGAAGCCATGCTCAAGCTGCTGAAAAGGCTCAGGGCCGAGAAATTGTATCATGTCAACATCCTGATATTAAGCAGGAAAGAGCTTGATATTGAAGACGGATTGAAACATGTCCACACGAAGACTCTCTGTATCCGGAATGCAGCTGTCGATAATGATATTCGGGTACATGTGCGACGCCTATTAGCTGATGATTCGAGATTGCGAAAGTGGTCTCCCGCGATCAAAGTTGAGATTGAGTCTTCATTGATACTTGGCGCACATGGCATGTGAGTCCAAGCCTTGTTGATGCTGCCATTATTTACTCGGATGTGTATCGCACTGACTCTTGGGAATTGCTTCAAGGTTCCGATGGGTTGTCTGCCAGATAGAAGTGCTAAGGAGATGCCTGAAGCCGTCCGTCCTGAGACACGCACTCCGGTCATTGCCCGAAACCCTGGACGAAACCTACGATCGTATACTTTTAAGTATACCACCGGAGTATGAAAGAGAAGCTTATTCAGCTTTGCAATACCTTGCCGTAGCTCCCTGCTCGGTATCAGTAGCAGATGTCGCGGAGGCAGTGGCGATCGACCGAGAATGTCATAGCTTTGACCCCGAAGATCGGCTCGCAGATCCCTTCGATATCGTCGAGATGTTGTCCAGCCTAGTTACCTATTCATCTGCTCAGATCGCATTGACCATTGACGAGGCTTCCAATGGTCGTTACGCAGGCGCTGAACGAGCAACTGGGTTGCGGCTCTCACACTACTCCGTGAAAGAATATCTCCTGTCTGACCGCCTGCGCAATAAAGGAGCGTCGAAGTTTTATATATCCATCTATGAAGCCCATGAGTGTATTGCGGAAGCCTGTCTTACGTATCTGTTGTGGTTCGACCATCCGGGAGCGGTTTCGTTGGGTTTCATTTTGGATTTTCCGTTCGGGCTTTACGCAGCTCGATATTGGTACCACCATGCTCGTATTGCTTATCAGTCCCCTGAATTCTGTCCTGGGGGGAAGGATAACTTGACTAGGATGTGCGTTGATTTGCTTAACCCCAAAAGGAGCTCAAGCTTTATCAATTGGCTAAAGCTGAGTGATCCATATCGATATCGACAAGGCACCAATTTTAATCGAACTCTCGAGGAGATGCCAACACCACTGTTTTATGCGTGTTACCTTGGCCTACGCGAAGTAGTGGAAATCCTGGTGGGCGCAGGAGCGGACCTCATTGGGAGCAACTCTGGCAACAGCATGTCAAGGGTGACACCTTTGAATGGTGCGATAAACGGTGGTAACCCGGCTGTCGTAAAATTTCTGCTTGACTGCGGTATGAATGTGAACTTTGTGAGTGAGTGGGGAAGAATACCATTGCATCAAGCCGCTTCGTACGGGCATGAGCCGATAGTGAAGCTCTTGATCAAACACGGCGCTCGTCTCGAAGCGAAAACTGGGCCTATCATTCCAGAAACGGTTGTCCAACTACCGCCAGAAGACCCTCTGAAACAGTTTTACGAGTTCAATGGTTTCGCAGCAGACGTTGAGACCCGGCAGAAGATCTCTCTTTCGCTGACAAAGTATTTGGTGAAGAAGCATATGTTCCTGGAGTCACGGTATTTCGAGACAAAACCGATGAATGATTGGACTCGCTTTGGATACGGTTCGTTTCTTACACCCCTTGTATATTCCGGCGATCAGGTGGAGATTAATACTGCCACGGGATGGACTCCGCTTCACGAGGCATCTTGGAGTGGCCACGAAGGTGTAGTCCGACAGCTGCAGCTATCAGGAGCTGACGTTGAAGCAAAAACTCGTTATGGCTGGACTGCGATGCATTTCGCTGCCTGGCACGGACATGAGGCCGTGGTGCAGCAATTGATCGATGGAGGCGCGAGCATTGATGCTAAGAATGTCTATGGGTGGACGCCCCTTCATTCGGCCTCTTTTCGCGGCCATGAAGATGTTGTGGGACTACTTCTGAATCGCGGGGCGAATATTGAAGCTGAGACCGGTTACGGATGGACAGCCGTTTTTGGTGCTTTTGCCGAAGGACATGAGAATGTTCTAGCCCTACTACTTGAGAAGGGTGCTGATCCAAATGCGCATAACAGCTACGGTGGCACAGTTCTGATCAGTACTGCCAGAGCAGGAGCAGAAAGAGCTACAAGACTGTTACTGCAAAGGGGCGCTGATCCAAGTATCAAAACAGTCTACAATTCAACAGCCATTCAAGAAGCGTATCTCAGAGGACACAATACAACAGCCCGGTTGCTGCGCTCGTATACCTGTGAAGGCATTGCTGTAAAAGACAGAAGCGTCAATGCGACTCCCAGGAGCGACAGCCTATATGTGCCTCCCCAGCATTCACCGCCCCATTCGGCGTCTCCAGTCCCTAGACCAGCGATATCTATCCTTGTTGTCTGCGGTGGTAATAGGTGCCGCTCGCCTATGGCTGAAGCAGTAGTTCGCTCCCTCATCTGTGGGGATGGCAGATTCGGACAGATCGATTCAGCAGGAACACAAGCCAAGGGTGGAGAAAAGCCAGATCCACGTGTAATGAGCACACTCCAGAATTATGGCATCGTAGACTACCATCACTTGTCTCGCAAAGTTCAAGCCTCGGATTTAACCAAGTTTGACTATATCCTAGGGGTAGATAACGAAGCTCTACGAGCGCTGCGATATATGGATAGTGGAGCCGTAGAAAGACTGAACATCATGCTATTTGGAGGTTTTAATTCGGGAAGTGGTGAGGAGATCCATGATATCTACTATGGCACCAAAGAGTCGTTCGAAAATACGTACGAAAAGATGGTCAAGCTCGCCAAGGGCTTCATCGCGCAGGTGTTGGAAAAAATCCGTTAAGGCTCCAAGAAGGGGCATACCAGTGGAATTTAAGGAAGACTACTATGCCGGTAACGCAACATTCTGTTATCTGGAGGGACCTGAATAAGAAAATCAACGAGCATGTGAAAATTCTCCGAAGCCTATTACGCCTCGTTTAAGGTTTAAGACCATTAACCAAATTTCTTGGTTTCTTATAACTTGACATGTGATTATGATACGTCTGCTTTAAAGACACCACACAGAACATTTTACCTGCACCAGCCCAACTTTCCATCTATCAAATACTCAAGTTCGAAAGCGGGCAGCCTCCCGAGTCAGCAATTCGAAAAACTCACCACAAACGACCCCCTCTTCCCCGGACAACCACTCACCTACCACCACTCTTCCACCACACCATGGGAACTCCTGCATCCCAACCCACAGCACCCGAGGGAGAATCCGCTGATAGAGATCCCCTTCTCGGCAACGAATACCTCCTTGGCTCTCCAGACCGAAGGAAAGGCCCACACTGCCTCTTCACCTTCCTCTCCATCGACGCCGTCATCGCTGCCCGACTCACCCCAGACCAGCTCCCCCATTCCATCCACGACACCCCGCCACGCCGCATGGTTGTTTCCCGTCATGGTATTATTGATCAAGTACCGCCGGAACCTTTCCTCTCCCTTAACGAGGTCGCAAATATGAAATTAGATCCAAGGTTGAAACGGTTTTCTATTTGGGGCTGCCCTATTTTTGGTGAGCATAGATTTCCGCTGCCTGAGCTTCCTGAGAGGAGGAGGAAGAAGAAGAAGAAGGGAACGCAGAGTGGTAGAACGGGTTTGTCGACTGAGTTATCAATGACGCGCGATGGGAAGTCCGAGGTTGGGAAGGAGAAAGGGAAAGGGAAAGGGAGAGTAGCTCGACGAGATGATCACGGATTTGATAAGTAGAGAGCATTGCCCAGTGTGGCTGCTCATACGGCGTGGTGCGCAAGGAATGATGCCAGAGTCGAGAGTGCTGATCAGGGGAAAGGGTATGAATTCGACAGGTACAGAGAGTTGCCAAGTGTAGTTGCGCATGGGGCGTGGTGCGCGAGGACTCATACTGGAGATGCTGATGAAGATAATGAGAAAGAAGATCGAGGCGGCGAGTATAGGTTCGATGACTACAGTGAGTTGCCGAGTGTACTTACGCATGGGGCGTGGTGTGCGAGGACGGAAGATGGAGATTACAAAGAGACAGAGGAAGAAGATGATGAGTGATGGGCCTGTATAGTCATTCAGCTGTTATAAAGTACTCCACTAAGCCAATGCACTCACCACAAGGAATTCAATAAATCCTGACTCTTACTGCCTACAATTCCCCGGATTCATTAAACACCACGTCACCGTCACCGGCCCCGTAGCAATCCCCTTCCCAACCAACCACTCCCTCATCTCCGCCAACCTCCTCGTCACATCCTCACTCACCTCCCCATTCCCTCTCCACAGAATCTCCCCAGCAGCCGCTACCCGCGGCCAAAGATTACTATCCAAGTTCATCCCATCAGTTTGCTCGCCCCACATATGCACTTCACCCCCTAACACTAGATGCTGCTGCTCTTCAGGAATATCAGCTAATGGGTCATATGAGTAAATTTGCTTCCAATTCTTGAGCGGAGCACAGTAGTCCAGGTATGGAGGCTTTACAGGACTCTCTGGGTTCTCGGAATCAGGATCACGCCAGTCCCCGTACCCGCAGTCAAGGTACCAGTGCGTGTTTGCACCGAATAGAGCTTTATGCCCGCGCTCAACTACTTGTGCGAGGGCGGAGGGACCGTTGGCTTTGCCGGCGCGCCAGACTTGGATGATGGTGTCGTTGGGGAGGGAGAGGTTGTAGTCGAGGAGATGTTCCTCCCAGACCAGGGGGGTGAGGAAATGCGAGTGTACTTTTGAAATGGCGTGATTTACGAAAGATTGGAGGTGCGGGCGGAGCTCGGAGATGGACATGTCATAAGCGTTGGCATCTACTTCGTCGCCGCCGAGATGGAAGAAGGAGGTGTAGTATGAGGTGCGGGGGAGGAGGTCGTTAAGGAGGGTGGAGACGAAATTTGTGACGGCGGTGTTGTTTAGTTTTAGCTGGCCGGCGCAGGGCTGTGCGGAGTAGTGGGGCCAGGGTTGTCGGTTGTAGGATTGGATGAGAGAGGGATAGGCGGCGTGGATGGAGGCCGTGTGGCCTGGCATGTCGATTTCGAGGTAGACTTGGATGCCGCGTTGGGCGCCAAATTCTTGAACTGAACGCAGGTCGGCTACGCTCCAGATTTGGGATTTGTGGTAGGAGCCCTTTTCAGCAAGTCTGGGGAGAGCAGGAATTTCGAGGGGCCAGGATTGGGCGTCTGTGGCATGGAGGTGAAGACGATTGAACTTGTTGAGGGATAGACCTTCGAGAGTTCGCATGACTTCTGCGGGAGTGATAATGTTTCTTGAGATGTCGAGATTGAGGCCCCGATGTTCGAATATGGGCCAATCTTTGATAGACAGAGGAGCATACGGGGTGTAAGGACCCAAAATGTGACTAGCTATGGAATGCTTGTAGAACAGCTGACGGAAGGTGGAAAGGGCATGCAAACCACCTAGCGGGAAGAATATGCTGATTAACACATCACCTTTAGACGAGATGTTTATTGCATAGAATTCTTGCTGTTGTGGTTGCAGCGAAGTAGGCAGACGGAACAAGAATGTTATCTTTCTGATATTCTTCCCCTCATGGGGCTCGGGTATTGCATCTTTGGGGTAGAACTTCCAAGGCACGAAAACACTTGCCGGTGATACCCCTAGTGGTATCAAGTCCACCCTCAAGCGTTCCACGGCAGCAGCTAATGTATCTTTCGCTGCCTGATCAATTGGTGGAGAATACTCATACCAGCTTGGCCTATTGACTTTTGATTAGCCGTACTGACTATTTGTGATAATCTTTTCACACATACATTAAGTAGTACTGTAGATTTTGCAAGATACCGGTTGGTTGTTCATATTTATATTCAACTTCAAAGTTGGGAAGCAACCAAAGTGCGTCCGAGCCAAGCTCCATCTCCATTGGGAGGGGCCATATCCCAAATGCTGTATTGAAAAACCAAAGAAGACACAGTAAAGTAGAGACTGGTTTGAGTAATGACATGTTTGCCCTATGAGAGGGATGTTTTGACGACAGATGCTTAGCTAGCAGTCTTGTACTTGATGAGGTGCTAATCGAGCGCCTATTGAGCTAGACACGGGGGATTACAGGGGTATTTGCACCGACTGTTAGAAGGATTTCGATACGCTCGTTGGGAAGGGCATTGATGTGCTTGGGTTTTATGCCTTAATGGAGTCTTACGGAGCATGGTTGTTGCACTCTATCTACTTTGAAACGTGCTGTTTCGTCGAATCGGCTGATTTGCCTCGTCACGTGATTTCCCAATGAGGATGTACAACAGCAGCTGGACTTTTAGTATATGACATCAAGGTCCCATATTGCTTGGTAGAAGCTCTACTAGGTTGAAGTCTGATAGGCTTTCCGTTTTCTACTAGATCATCGAGTTTGCATATTGGGAGGGGCCCATGCAACCGTGCCCTTGATTGGATGTCTTTCCGCAAAGTAGTATCTAAACGAATGGGAATCTACTTTCAATTGGCCCTATTCTACATCGATTCGGCCATGTCTAGTCATCTGGATTATCCTTGAACTCTTCGCTCCACCATGCAGCAAACAACCAACCACCCGTTCCATACGCAACCTCCACATCTAGGGCACAGCGCCCACGTATCTTCGCATTTCAACCCCCATAAAATTTTCCAATCCGCTCTATCATTAGCAACGCTCCTAAGTATTACTACCAGGCAGTCAGCCTACCAAATTCCAAGTCACAATCAACGCTTCAAGACAACCAGGTTCCGAGATAAGACACAATTAAAAAGAGACCTAGGTACAAGAACAGCAACACCAACCCCACAGCCAGCAAAATAAGTAGACTAGGGAACTTACATCGCACCCGCAACAGCCGCGCCGCGCCGTCCTTTCCGCTTGCGCTCTGCTACCTCGGGTCCATACAATGCCAGCTCGTGGTCATATAGCCGCCCGCGACGGCCGCTCTTTCCCGTCGATGCGTAGCCAGGCGTGGACGTGTTCGTGGTTGCAGCGGGGTGTGCATACGCTTGAGTTTGGTAGTCTTGGCGGGTCTTCTTGGGAAGGCCGAGACACATTGTTGGAAGTGGAGTGGGTGGCTTGGCTTTGATTTGTATCCACTAAGAGGAGGGGCTTAAGCCGTGGATGTAGCTGATGTTAAGGGTAGAAGGGTCGTACGTGTGGTTGATAGTTATCTGCGGTCTGTTTCTTGTTTGAGGGATCTGACGAAGGGAAGTCCTCTTCATGGCTCATTTTCGGGTTGCTGTGGGATTGAGTTGGCTGATGTGGGATTATGCGTGCTCAGAAATTTAGCGAAAGCATTCATTGATTCGTACCAACCATTAGCTTGCAATCCCAATTTTAGCGATCTGTAAATTTTAGGAAGCGGCTGTGATATCGATCCTGCAACGTTCCTTACGTGAGCAGGGGCGAAGGATCGAAGCTAAATTAGTTGTCTGCACCGGCTTAAGAGGAGAAGGACTATGTTATGACCCCAGATTATAGACCATAGGACCACGAATTGGGCATTAGGCTTGGTAACTGGACTATTGGTGAAGGAATATCCCTACCAATCCAAGATCCAATGGCAGGTCCATGACAAAGGGCATGCTTAATACAGTCGACGGCCCCTTACCATCTTACACCTTAGTAGAACGATTGCCTCGTCTCAGTAATTGCTCTCAGATTACTTTTAATCTTCCAAGTTGTTGGCTACTTCAATTATCCAAACCCGCATTATCGCTGATGGTGACTCCAATGGCGAATCAGCAACGAGAAGACGAATTCACGTCAAGCGGACACTCGTAAGTTCGTCAAAGCATCCCACTTGCCTTCGTTATTCTTAAGCATGATCTTATGTAAATGTCGGAAATGTCGAGACGGCAGTGATGCTCCTCGCTCGTCACAGAAGCGCTTCAGGCTTCTCACCGTTCAGGTTCAGTGTAGTGTGCTGCTGGGAACCTTTGAGAGGGCACATGGGTGTCGGCTTTTCTGGCATTGCGAGCAACAAAGGCGTGATATTTCACTCTAGAGGCACAGAAAGTCACTGGTATCTATCCTATATTCTGAGTAATAAAGCGATGTAAATTCAAGTTACTCATACTAACTTCATGCCGTCTGGAGACATCACATCATTGCTCTTCAGGACGCCCACCGTTGCGTGGCGTCTTGAGTGGTATTATGACGGAGTTAGTTGGCTCAGTAATTGCTCTGTTTGAAGAACAAGGCAAAGTGCTTCGAGAAGCGCTTTATGCTTACCCTTACATGAGAATCAAAGCGAGGTTTTTCCATTATCCCGTTCGCTCTCCATAAAGGGTATCAAAGGCAAACATTCGGCTTGCTGAAGTTCTCAAGAAACCAAAGAGGATTGGCAATTAACGCTATCACTGTCTGTCAGCTCGCCTGCTCGCCAGCTAGTAAGCTTGTCAGCTTGTCAGCATCTTAAATAATTAGCATGGGTACCCTCGGCAGGATCAACACCAGCTCAGGGCCAGCCCGTCATGGCCTCAAGCAGTCATTCATTGATCCCTCCACAGCATCTCGCTCGAACCAGTAATCCCACTGACGCTTCATACAGCCCAGCGAACTACGCATGTCGCTTTGAGCCTGTGGTAGTAGCGTACTGAGAGTCTCAAGCTGCGGCGGTCATCTGCTTGCATGAAGGTAGTGCAAGTCGTCCCTATATGTTCAGCTGCGAGATAATCCATACGAGGGGTACCCTGAGGTGCCTCACTTACTTGGGAGCGTGCCTCGTGGGGGACAAAAATATTGGCACCCCCATAGACCTAATATTCGTCTAGGGGCATGCCGCGTAATAGGTCGGGCTAGCCTAAGGAACCCCGAAACCCGACCTAAAGCCCGACCCAAAACCCTACCCATTACGCGGCTCATCTAAGGGGGGTGCCAATATTTTTGTCCCCCACGAGCGTGGTTCCAATATCTTGGCGGCCTTTGCCAGGAATGTCGCGGGAAGCTAACCCTTTCCAGGCGACTCCCCTGGTCCATGACGTCCACTCCGTATAGTGACTGGCCACCCCTGTAGTCGTACGAAATCTCATGCACTCCAATCACCGTATACATTTAGATAGAATCCTGTCGGCACGGTCCACCCAAAACGATCCTTCGAGCGGCTGGGGTTTAGTAGGGTAGCACGCTTTGAAACTTGCACCGCCCCGTCGATGATGCGCCAACCGAGTGCCTGCAGGGCCGACCTGTGAAAGCCATTGAAGTCGGGAAATGGAGCATCATTCTTTTCACTTCTCTCATCTTGCATAAACATGACCACCTCCAACCGCGACGAGGAGCGGCAGCCACTGTTGTCTCCTAGTACCGACGATGAGCGGCACCCTCTGCTATCTCTCGACTCCCAACGATCTCATCGCCCTAGGATTTGGCAATGGCTCGCTGGTGGAAGCACTGCTGTGAAAGACTTTCTATTCAATAATCCCATTCTTATCTGTACATTTTGCCTTCAATTCTGCTTCTACTTTGCCAAACATATGGTCGAAGTTCCCTCTATCAAGCTGTTCGAACAAGCCATCTGTAATCGATACTACAATCGCCATAATGAGTTGGCTTTCTCGTTTGAGCATTCCATCGATGAGCATCTGTGTAAGATTCCTCCTATTCAAGATGAGTTGGCGAATCTAGTCGGCCTCAAATTCACATTTGACGCGCTACCTGGGCTCCTGACTGCACTTTACTATGGCTCGATTGCCGACAGATTCGGTAGGCGTCTGGTACTCGCACTTTGTTGTGCTGGAACTTTGGGTAGCCTACTATGGATCCTGCTCATCTGCTATGCCGATGATAGCTTGCCTATCAAACTTGTCTGGGCTTCTTCGGTCTTCCTTTGCGTGGGTGGCTCACAACGGGTAGCCAAAGGGATGAACTTCACAATTGTTGCTGATACTGTTGATAAGTCACATCGGTGAGTGATAAGAGCCATTGGATTGTCGAGAACACTGTTGACTGGAATCAGAACGAGGTACATGTACCTTCTTGCTGGGATCCCACACATCACGACACTGGCAGCTCCACCATTATCAGGGCTCCTTATGCGCATGCAGATCTGGCTACCCTTTGTCGTGGCTATCGGCGCATTGACGCTAAGTCTGATCATCGTCATCCTTATGCCAGAGTCACTAGTCCATCATTCGTCTCATCCCAAGAGCCCCCTTCTTGGCCCTGTCGATACATATTCTCCGATCGAGTCTGAGGAAAATGAGCCGCTATCGCCGGAGCAGCTTCCGCGTGGAATACATGACAGACTTCCCGGCCCAAGTCCGGAGAGGAAGGAGTGGTGGAGGGACATCGTTGTACTATTACAAATGCCAGGGCTGCCGTTCTGTTATCTACTTTTCTTCTTCAAGCCCCTTGCTATGATTAGCAAGGCTTTCGTATACCAATATGCTTCTTACAACTTCGAATGGGGACTTAGCCAGACGACTTGGCTGCGATTTGCACAAGCTGGAGGATCAACTATAGCCACCGTGGCTGTTCTGCCGCTTATGTCCTCCGTTCTAAATCGAAGAGGACTTCGTGCGCAAATGCTCGATCTTAATGTCATTCGGTTCTCCTTAGCCATTGCTGCGCTTGGTTTCGTATTACTGCAGCTTTCATTCCGCAGCTGGATGCTCTTACTTTGTAAGTCCAGATGCGAACGAGTGTGCATGCGGCTAGGACTAAAACTATCCCAGCATTGTTCATCTGTGGCTTGAGCGAAGGCGAAGAGCCTGCTCTGCAAGGCCTCGCTACGTCTTTGATCGACCGCACGTACCATGCAAGACTATTTACTTCCGTGGCTGTAGTAGAAATAGTAGCGAAACTCATCGGCGGCCCCATGATGGGCAAGCTATTTTCTATTGCCCAAAAGCACGGTCAGGGTTCTGGGGGCATATGTTTCTCTGTCTCTGCGGTAAGCAACATCGACTCCTTTCTGACTTATTATACACTGATATAACGTCCAGGGCATTCTCTTCACTCTCATGGTGATAGCTTGTATCCAGAGAATAAAACATTAAGGAAGAGTAAGATGCTCCGTTAGGTAACAATGGAGTCCATGCAGTAGCATCTAGGCGGCTTAAGGGGCTCATAAATTTTCAAGCTAAATGTAACCTCATATAAATCATCCGAAACTTGATCGTGTTCCAATTGAGCCATCGAGTTGTCAGTATGGGAATACTCAAGTATATCATTAGAGATGTAGCCCACAAGTGCTTCTCACATGGAGTAATCTGGCCCTGATTGGTCGGGAGATTTGCTAAGCGAGCCACGGAGGTCCAAGTCTTATCGATAAGGGTTTTGCCTTCCGGAAACCCAAATATTCTCTCGAATTCCCAGTTATTTCCGCTGTCATCCTTCACTCATTCAGCATAGGTCATCATGGCTTCAAAAGACCAAAAGACGGGTAAGTTCTGCCTGGTTTCTGAGTTTGCAAATCTTCCCTCTAACCTCCGAATTAAATGGCGCAGCGATTCTATCGGTCTACAACAAGCAAGGCCTTCTTGATTTGGCCAAAGGTCTGATTAAAAACAACGTGCGCTTACTTGCGTCCGGTGGAACCGCAAGCCTCATCCGCAATGCTGGGTTTGATGTCGAGTAAGTCTACGCACTACGTGAGAAGTGTAGGCTTCACCCACTAACAAATATCCCGACAGAGACATCTCTTCCATTACGAAAGCACCGGAGATGGTTAGAGCAATCCTAGAGCGCTTGGAACCAAGTCTTTCATGGCCTCAGAACACTTTTTATTGCTATTCGTGCTTTCAATTTGACCAGTGCCCTCAATCTACGAAGATGTTATTTGTTCTAGCAGATGGAAGCTAACAATTGGAATTGCATAGTTGAGCGGTCGGGTTAAGACACTCCAGTATAACTCGCCCCGTCTGTAACTCAGAAATATGCTAACAGAGTCCAGTCCTGCTGTCCATGCTGGCATTCTCGCTCGAAATTTAGAGTCTGATGAGAAAGATCTTGCGGAGCAGAATATCCGCAAAGTGGACTATGTGAGCGCTTTGGAAGAATCTTCAAGCCACTCGATCCATAGATATTTCGCGTAGGAATTTGTTACTGACCATACGTCTTATTCCAGGTCGTCTGCAACCTTTACCCATTCAAGGAGACTGTCGGAAAGATAAATGTAACGTGCGTAATTTCGGAGTCTTCTAATCTGATTGGTACTTCTAAACCGAACGAGCACGACTCAATGCAGAACTAATCCTTGAAAAATCACTATAATATCGTTTTATCGAATACTGACACTAACATTGCAAACTGTACAGCATCCCCGAGGCCGTAGAAGACATTGATATAGGAGGAGTAACTCTCCTCAGAGCAGCTGCCAAGAACTTTGCGCGTGGTGAGTCGACGCGTTCGTAGGAGATCCCAATAGAATATGCCAGCGAATCTAGACTCGCCTTGGAGAGCAAATGCTAAGTCGAATCATTGTGTAGTCACAATCTTGTCAGATCCAGAAGACTATCATGCGTTCTTAAAGGAGCTCGAAACAGGTGATATCACGGAGAAGTCGAGGCAGCTGTACTCTTTGAAGGCTTTCAATCACACAGCGGAGTATGACGAGGCCATTTCTGACTTCTTTCGCAAGAAGTTTGCCGGGGATGGCGTTCAACAGCTTTCGTTAAGGTATGTCTCCAGAGACACTGCTAGTCAGTATAGGTTTTTTAATTCTTAATAACGGTAGATATGGAGCCAATCCGCACCAAAAGCCAGCCTCAGCGTTCGTCAAAGATGGACATTTACCATTCAAAGTGCTCTGTGGATCACCGGGTTATATAAACCTACTAGATTCGCTCAATGCTTGGCCTTTGGTGAAAGAATTGAAGAAGGCTCTAGGGGTACCGGCAGCAGCAAGCTTCAAGCATGTGTCACCAGGTATGCCTTGCTGAAATTGCAACAAAACCCCACGATTCTAATGTAGATCGATAATAGCTGGAGCCGCAATTGGTGTGCCCATGACTGAAACGGAGCAAGAAGTATGCATGGTCAGCGACATTGATGGGTTAACAGACTCTGGACTTGCCATGGCTTACGCAAGAGCAAGGGGGGCCGACCGGATGAGTTCCTTTGGTGATATTATCGCGCTCTCCGATGAGGTTGATGTCCCTACAGCGAAGATAATATCACGGGAAGTATCGGATGGCGTTGTAGCTCCATCATACTCCAAAGAAGCATTGGAGATCCTCTCCAAGAAGAAGGGTGGGAAGTATTTGGTAGGCGGCCATAACTCTGACCAAAAATCTCATTGCGCGAAATCATCATACTGATTCTATTCAGATACTCCAAATGGACGAAACCTACGAGCCTCCACCCACCGAAACCCGCAACGTCTACGGCATATCCCTCCAACAGCACCGCAACGACGTCCAAATCATCCCCAAAGAGACCTTCAGCTCAATAATTACACCAAAAGACTCCCCTCCCCTCCCCGATACCGCTTTGCGAGACCTTACAGTCGCAACAATAGCCCTCAAATACACACAATCCAACTCCGTCTGCTACGCCCTGAACGGCCAAGGTATCTCCCGCCTTTCCTTCACCTCCCCTCTACCCCTCTACCCCTAAACAACTAAATTCTAATCAATCCCCTAGTCATCGGCCTCGGCGCCGGCCAACAATCTCGCATCCACTGCACCCGCCTCGCCGGCGACAAAGCCGATGCCTGGTGGCTACGCTTCCACTCCCGCACCCTCAATCTCAAATTCAGAAAAGGCGTTAAGCGTGCCGATAAGAGTAACGCCATCGATATGCTATGTAGTGGACAAGCGGGACACGTTAGCGGCATTGAGAAGGAGGACTGGGAGAAGAATTTCGAGGAGGGGGAGGTGCCGGAGATTTTTACGGAGGATGAAAAGAGGGAGTGGTTGGGGATATTGAGAGGGGTGGGGTGTGCTAGTGATGCGTTTTTCCCATTTGTGGATAACGTGATGAGGGCTGGTGAGTTTTCTTTCTTTGAAGATGGATGTGGTATTGGGGGATAAGGTGTTAGGGTATTGCTGACGAGATACAGGGAGATCGGGGGTTAAATACATTGCTGCGCCGATGGGCAGTCAAGCTGATGCGGCTGTTGCGGAGACGTGCGAGAAGTTGGGGATTACGCTGGTGGAGCAGAGTGTGAGTGGATGATTCGGATTCAGAATATTTTTAAGTGTTTGTGAGAGAAGTTTTGCTGATGACTGGCTAGATCCGACTTTTCCATCATTAGCGCGCTATATGGACCCTGAAGTCTTGATCTTTCTATATGAAGATGACAAGATTCTGAAAATGCGGGTTGGGTG
>NAPT01000551.1:0-20558 GCA_002927785.1 Cladonia uncialis
CCCCACCACAGCCACCCCCCCTCCTCCTCTCCGCCATCCCATCATCCACCAACTTCTCACTAGCAAGCTGCACCCCTCCTACGGTCCCATAAGCGGGCGGGAAATCAGAATCCCCTCCTTGAAGTTGTTGTCTATCGTATCGAGCGGGGCAGTTCCTGCGATGATTGCAGGAAGAGCGGCGATGACATGTCGTGCACCGAGTTTTCGGGGTGGAGTGGCACATGGTGGAATATGGTTTTGTTAAGCTGCAGAGTTGTAGATTTGCAAAGGGGAAGCAGAAGGGATATTTCAGAAGGTTGTGGTAGGTAGTCTTGTCTTGTGACTTATTCGTCTGCGCTGGTTGAATCTAGGTAGCTCTTCCTCCTATGGGTAGGGTTTGAAGGGGAGGCTATATATCCCTCCCCATCCCCATCGCTATTGCATATTCTCTCCGCTCGGGACATATTCAGCCCATCGCCAGCCATTGCATAGCCTCTACAATAATTTCGCTGCCCATTACGTACTCCTCTCTTACCGAATGCAGTCCTGCTAAGCGAGTCGGCGGAACTTTCATCCCGCCCCGGTTCGCATCTTGGCAGCTTGATTCGGCTTAGCTTGACGAATTCGCTTAAGGGTACGGGTATGACGTAGTTAGGGATACGCTGGGAATACCAATGGGCGGTGGAAAAGGAGGACGGGATACTA
The DNA here is from genome assembly GCA_002927785.1 of Cladonia uncialis. Taxonomy (NCBI): domain Eukaryota; kingdom Fungi; phylum Ascomycota; class Lecanoromycetes; order Lecanorales; family Cladoniaceae; genus Cladonia; species Cladonia uncialis. Next base: position 685 of record NAPT01000551.1, read on the forward strand.
ATGGGTTGGATTTAGGAGGGTGGGTGCAATGGTGTACTCGTTAGACTTTTGGATGGAGAGATTTCTGGCGACTGATCTTGAGGAGTTGAACCGAATCGGTTGAAGTGGTGGAGACTTTAGGAAGGGAGGTGGGTGATGGATGGTGAGGACGGAATAGTAACGCCTCGAGTGGATGATGGGACAAGGTAAGATTATTGTTGGTAGATCAAGGGATGCGCGGATTTCTGGTATGAACAGTTGAGATGTTTGACTGGGTTGTATGGCTTGGGGAGTGAGTTGATGGAGATGGGGGATTTGGTCTTTTCGAAAAAGAGAAGGGCGCTGGAGTGTATTTAGTGGTGTTTCGGAGCATGTGCTTGGATATTGCTTGATTGCTGGAGTGAGAACACATTTGGAAGATGAGTAGCTGGAGGGGCTGGACAGTAGGGTATGAGACGGAGAATGCTCTATAGAAGGGTCGGAACCCGCGTATGTTTCTCTTCGAAGCGCTCATTGGGAATTGACGGGCCATGTCCAGGGTTGTTCATACTGCTAACCCTGGCGGTTGTGGCAGGTGTATAGGATATGTGCGTGAAACGTGATCCAGTCTCCCCATGACATCGAGCACGTAGGGAGAAATGTTGGAGTAAATGGATATAGATTGCTGGCTGTGGGGGATTGGTGTAATAGCTTTGGTTAAGGGGAAAGACTCTCAGCAACCCTAGACGTTTTCATGGGAGACGCCGAATTTGCATACAAAGCCTAGAAGAAAGCAGATGTTAGGATATGGCTATAAGCCTAGAAGAAGATTGGGAACCAGGAGGATGCATTGCCATGCTATGGGGGCCATGGCGTTAAGGGCCATGGGGTCACCAGAGGCCCCGACACCCTTCATTTCCTGCTCCCGAAACATGGCACTCCTGGTGTCCAAGTTGAGGTGCAGAGCACCCCGGACCCCCTACTCTCCTACGTTTCTGTGAGTGACCTAAACCATCTCCTGCTCAATCCACTTCCACATCTTCTCAAACTGCGCTTCATCGATTGGCTTCACATTGCTCATAACGGTTGTCACCTCCTTCGTCTTCTCTGTGTCGAAGACGACGTCCTTATTCGCTCCCGCACTTCCCTTGTCCTCGCCATATGCCTCCATCCACAGCCCCAACAGCTTTGTACACGGGTGGTTTTCCTCGAGGTTCTTTAGCCGGGCTACCCAGTCTGCAGGTGAAATGATAGCGAAACCTGGCGAGAGCTTCTTCATCCAAGTGAGGACATCTGACCATGTTGTCGCTCTTGACGGGTTGAGGATATGGTAGACTGGGATGTTTTCCTCGGTGGTGCCTGGTAGTTTTTCGGTATCATTGAGGGCGATCTCAATTACAGCTTCTGCGGCAGTGTCGACTGGTAGCCAGTCTAGATTTTGGGACAGATCTGGTAAAGCTTTCAGCACTTTTACACTCGAAAGCATTAGTGGCCATGCCTCCGAGGCATTCCAAATCCCAATTTCGCTATCCCCACAAAGTTGACCGATCCGCAACACGGCAATATTGCCTCGCAATGGCGTCCTCTCATATGCCTGTTCACAGATGGCTTCCGCTACCCATTTTGAGCGCGAATAGCCCAGAGGCGATGCCGAGTGTGGATTATGTGAGATGGATTCCGGGATTGTGGATCTTGTATGGTGTCCTAGTACACTTGCAGTTGAAGAACAAAATAGAAAGCGCGGAGTGTGGGGCTTCGGGAAGTTTGCGAAGTCGATAAGATTTTCTAGACCAGCCAGGTGGTCTTTGAAACTAGAGAGGCGCATGCTGAAGTTGACAGCCCATGCAGCATGGATTATTACAGTTGCATGTCCAGCCAAAGAGCTGTAGAGGTCCTCTTCAAGTCCAAGTGTGGACTCGGATAGCTTGCAAGGGTGGCAACATATTCTAGGAGAGCCCATATTAAGACCCAGCTTTTTTCGTGCACGGAGAGCTTTGGACACTCGTTCTTCGGCTGCCACTCGGGAGGCGGCACGAACGAGGCAATGAACTATAGAGACTTGCGAGGAGGCGAGGAGGCCTGCGAGGATATGCGCGCCTAAAGCGCCGGTAGCACCGGTAAGGACAACGACCGCTTGGCGTGGCGAGTTCAGCTCGTTCGTCAATGGGAAAAGGCTGTAGTGATCGACTAGGCTGCGCATCAAATTCAGCTCGTCTTCGTTGTTGGTAGCTTTAGTAGCTTTACCATGACGAGTATTAATGATGTATCGTGCTAAGTTCTTGATCGTTCCACAGTCGTACACGACGCTGAGCGGCAGAGTATTGGGCTCGTCTGGTAGAAGCTTGTTATTAATGAATGCCCTAATCTGTACGGAGGCTACTGAGTCCACTCCGATGGAAAACAAGTCAGTGTTTTCAGATATTACTTCCTGGGTATGGAGAATATTTTTGATGATGTTTAAGGTAGTGATAGCGACATCTTCGTCTGATACACTTGACTGCGTGTCTCCTTGAAGTGGCCCATCTTTGGGTGATTGTGGTCTTCCACTATAGGCTCGGTCGATATCCCTGGCATATGTCCTCTCAGCTTGGCCACGCATTGTTGTCCCCTTGCTACTTTTGGGGAGTACAGGGATTTCCTTGGACATTATTATCAGCATTGACCTTGAAAGCCTCGCGTGCCCCTGGCTTTCAGCATTTAGTTTCTCTACTGATGGCCATAAAGCATTCAAGATATCGTCATCCGCCATGTAGGCAGCGACTGGAGATCGGAAGATTAATGCACCTGGGTACGGCCTTTCATTGCCGAACACGAGGATATCGTCCACGAAAGGCGACGTCGCGATAGCAGCTTCGAGGGGCGCAGGATCGAACTTCTTCCCCGTTATCAAATTGAGTTGCGAGTCAGCGCGTGATGAATACCTATATGCGTTGCGTATGGAAGGATGAGCCTCAAATAGGTCTGATGTGGCATATGAGCCGTCTTCTCTGTTGGGTTTCGCAATATGCGGCCACGTAGGCAACACAATCAATTCGTCCAATCCTTCTTCTCGTTCTTCAAACTTTAAATGTGGTGACTCGTGGCTTCTGAGGTACTGCCACTCTGCGTCGGTCTCATAGTATCTGTGCGAGGACAGTAGAAAGCCGCATTCGGCACTGCCAAACCGTGATACAAGATTTATTCCATTCATGACCAACTTGTTTCCCACCATCTCTGGTAGCGCAGCACCACCAACACCAACTAATTCCATTCCCTTCAGACACTCTATACCTTCATTTTCTGCGGCCATCATTTGTAGAACGTATGGCACAGAAGAGAAGTACGCAACTTCTGGTATTTCACGTTTCCGAGGCAACTTTAGACACTTAATCACATTTGATGCCGTGATTGGCACATCTGCCCCAGGGAACAACCATATCATGGCACCACTCGTCCATGCCCGGAAGCAGTCTGCTATGCCTCCATGGTAGAGAGGGGTCGTTGTAAATGTCGATTTCTCGTGACCATCTCTGAAGCGTGGCAGAACGCCTACCGCTGCTCGATGGGTTTGAGGTATCGGCTTCGGGAGCCCAGTCGACGTTCCTGACGTATGATGGAGGTATGCCGTGTCACCCCCGGAAACTGGACTAATTACAAAGTCGTTGACAGGTTGGATCTTTGGAAGGGCAGCACCAGCATTAGTGGTGTCCATGATTTCTTCCACGTCAATTAAAGGTTCCAAGTGGATGTCCCACTCGTTAGATTCAAGCTTCATATGATTCTGCGCCGCCTTCGCCAGTTCAAGGTAGACATTGTCAAAGAACAGCGTTTTGACATCGCACACTCTGCACAGGTGTCCAATGGCAGACGGTAGGCATTGTGGTCTGCGTGAGATTAGACTTGATGACGACACCACACAGAACGTTGAGACTCACGCTATAAGGAGAACAGAACGGCCAGTTCGCATCAAAGCTAGCCAGTAGAAAAGGAACTCGACGGAACTGGGACAAAGCAGCGCCACTGTTCTTTGTTCGGTCTTCGAAGGAGAAGATGTTGATGCAACGATATGCCGAACTGTCTGAACAGAGATTTGCTGTAAATCTTCGAACGCTGCATTCAATGTCAGCTTCCATCCTTATTATAGCTCGGCTTTGATAGATGCTGATTTCGATAGGTGTACGGATCAGGAGAGGCTAGGATCACAGGGTGCGAAAAGACTCAAGCATCGCTGCAAAAAACAAGCATACACCTCATGCAAGAAGCTTAAGACGCGGCAGGTCTCATTGATATGCATGAAGAACATGCTGCAACTTGCAAATGTCCGCCTCCAGGGAAAACATCGTGCATCAAAAACCAGGGCGACGTACTGTACACTGTCTGACCCCATTGCTCGCCTGCATTCTTTTGAGGAACAGGGAACCCCACAGCTGGGCGGGTCGGAAATTGTCGCGCTTGGTGGTCAATGAAGTCATTGATGGTCTTGAAAGGCTGAGGATGTTCATTGTTGAGGGCAGCCGCTTGACCTAAGGTACAGACAAAGTAATTGAGATCTTGGTAGTCTTCCGACTGGTGCCTATACGCCATTGTGGGTAGCAGGAAGTTGGTGTTCTCAATCCAGACGTATAGTGCACATTGTTGTTGTGGGATTGGCGATGTCCATGGTCTTGGCATGTCAATTTTGAGGCTCCTGACGCTACATCATGACTCGCCATTTGCTGCCAAGCAACTGTCCATTCACTTTCGCACGTTGCGCTTTCTGTGCGGTGCTCTACTGGCCAATCGCATCATTCTACGGATATCTTGTCGATGACAGGCCCGCTTCTGCATGATGCAAATCGTAAGGAGTACTGTGGGTGATAATTACAGTCTACTGATAGGAGGGAGGATACCGTCCGCCATTCTGGCGTACATTCCTACACCGTTCCTGACACGGAAAGGAGAAAGGGGAAAGGGGGAAACCGTTACCCACGCGTGCATAATTTTCATGCGCGTAATATGTGCGATCATAATTGACGTGCATAATTGATCCGGGTGGTTCCTACCTCGTAAGGTTAAAATCCCACCCCCTGTGCCCGGGAAGTCCAAGCACCGAATCCCGAGATGTTTCCGGCGTGAGCAGGCTTCCTATCTGTCACAATCCCCTTGATGACAAGATATCAATTGTAGCACATGGAGCGAGTCATTATTTGTTGGCCTGATCATAGCGGGATCAGATTAGCAAGCACCACCCAAGACATCCTTGACTGGTCAAATCTCATCGCAATGGGGGGCACAGGTGAAAAACAAGGAAGGAGTGGGATGAGTGACCCGTACTCCTGCCATTGTCACCGCCCTGCTGCAAGCGTCCATCGACTGTTGATACCGTGGAGACTGCAATTTGGCTCATCTGCTTGGCGTGCTTACGACGATGGCTGTGCTATTGTCTGACATGCCTCGGACGAGAGGACAATTCCTTTCCGAGTCGTACGGTGTTCGACTGCGTGGGTTGTAGCGAGGACGAATGTACCTGCCGTTTGCTACTTATACAGCCAGAGCCCCTTAATGCCTTGCAATGATGCTTTAGAATGGCTTCTTTAGATGAAAGTGAACGGCCGCACCATACAGCACTTGAAGGATGGCCTTTAACTTCTGCTAACAGCTTTAGAGAGCATAACTTCGCTCCACCAGACGTTCAAGCGCAGACGTCCGGCGAGTTGCACGATTCTACCTCGATGACGGACGCTGCTTCCGTGACGAATAATGCCCTCCTTTCTTCTCGACATGGACTGGATCCAGGCTCGAATGGTGAAATGACGGACGTCCCATCCCCATCAGACTCCGAGCACGACGTCGTTGCACCAATGGCCTTTGATCTTGCTAGACCGCCCGATGAAAAAGATATAGAGCATGACGAGGAATTAGATACGGTGGCCAGTTTCGAACCCATCAAGACAGCGTCGACGGACAAATCCACCAAGCGCCCAGACATGCAATCCATGATGAGCGAGGAGGACCTCTTCAGATCGTTGAGCAGGAGAAAGACAAGCACAAGTGGCCATCAAGGCTCTGAGGTGGAAGAAGAGCAGGTCGAAATCGAGAAATTGATGTCACGAATGTTCGGCAAGACAAGGCAAAAGCATTCAGAAGATGAAGAGACCAAACACGTCGGCTTGGTATTCAAGAACCTTACTGTCAAAGGCATGGGCTTGGGTGCTGCACTCCAGCCTACCCTCAGTGGGCCTTTCCTCGCTCTTCCTCGGTTATTGCAAGGATTCTTCAGCGGAGGACTAAGGAGGATTGCTGGAAAACCGCCCGTTAGAACCATCCTCAACGAGTTCACAGGCTGCGTACGACCAGGTGAAATGCTACTAGTGCTTGGCCGCCCTGGATCCGGCTGTTCCACCTTTCTGAAAGTACTGGCAAACCAACGCTTTGGCTACGAAAGCATCGAAGGCGATGTCACTTACGGCGGCACGGATGCAAAGACCATGGCCAAGCACTATCGTGGAGAGATTTTATATAACCCCGAAGACGACTTGCACTATGCAACCTTGAACGTCAAGAACACCTTGAAGTTTGCGCTTGAGACACGGACCCCAGGCAAAGCTTCCCGCAACGAAGGCGAGAGCCGTAAAGACTATGTGAAAGAATTTTTACGCGTGGTCACCAAGCTCTTCTGGATCGAGCATACGTTAAATACCAAGGTGGGAGACGAATATGTACGGGGTGTATCTGGAGGAGAAAAGAAGCGTGTCAGTATCGCCGAAGCTATGATCACAAGGGCAAGCACACAATGCTGGGACAATTCAACAAGAGGTCTGGATGCTAGTACCGCCTTGGAATATGTGCAATCCTTACGGTCACTTACCAACATGGCCCGTATTTCCACATCGGTCGCCCTCTACCAGGCTGGAGAGAGTCTGTATGACCTATTCGATAAGGTCATTCTTATCGACGAGGGTAAATGCTTGTATTATGGTTCGTCTGGAAAGGCTGTCGCATACTTCGAAGACCTTGGATTTATTCGACCCCCACGGTGGACAACAGCCGACTTCCTGACTTCCGTCAGTGACCGCCATGAACGCCAAGTGCGAGAGGGCTGGGAGGATCGTATCCCAAGATCTGCTGAGCAATTTGAGGCTGCTTTCAAGAAAAGTGATATGTTTCAGGTTAACCTTCAGGATGTTCAAGCTTTCGAGCAGGAAGCTGAGCAACTAAGACAGGAGAGATTAGCTATCAGCACCAAAGCTACGAAAGAAAAGAATTACACTCTGCCTTTCCACAAGCAAGTCTGGGCTTGTACCCATCGTCAAGTCCTGGTCATGCTTGGAGACAAGCAGTCATTGGGAGGTAAATGGGGTGGTGTTTTGTTCCAGGCGTTGATTGTCGGTTCCATATTCTACAACATGCCGAAGACTTCTGCAGGTGTCTTTGAGCGTGGTGGTGTGCTCTTCTTCATGCTACTCTTCAATGCCTTGCTCGCCCTCGCCGAATTGACAGCGGCTTTCTCAAGCAGACCTATCTTGCTTAAGCACAAAAGCTTGTGAGTCTCTTACAATATGTATTATGTGTCGCGACTAACGGCATGAAAGCTCGTTCTACCGTCCTGCAGCTTATGCAATCGCGCAAACGGTCGTCGACATCCCTCTTGTTCTCGTCCAAGTTTCCATATTCGACCTGGTAGTCTACTTCTTGGCTGACCTCAGCCGGACGCCCTCTCAATTCTTTATCTCGCTTCTGTTCCTATGGATGATCACCATGTCGATGTATTCATTTTTCCGAGCGGTTGGGGCACTCTGCAAATCTCTGGATATTGCGACACGTATTACAGGTGTTGCCATACAAGGTTTGGTCGTCTACACCGGCTACTTGATTCCACCTCAAAAGATGCACCCCTGGTTCAGATGGCTAATCTTATTGGATGCTAGAAGAAACCATAGGAGGGATAAAATTGCTTGATGAATCTACCTAGGATATCAGGCCATATTTATGGCCATGATGGCTACGTAGAATAAAGAAGTAAAGGAATGTTTGCCACATTCCTGTATAGACGAAAACAGCTATATGCCTGTTTTCGTCTGACTGGGAACGGTAGTAGTACCGTTCCCGTCTAAAGGTTCTTTGAGTCCTTTATCCAACACTCCCCCTGACTTAAGAACCTCAGAGTTCTGTACCTGCGGTTTGACCTTCATACCCATCCTTCTGATCAGTTCCTCAAGTCTCGGTCTTGGTAGTCCTTTCGTTAGGCAATCTGCCAAGTTGTTCGTGGTGCTAACCCTCTGTATCTCGATTTCTCCCGATGCAACCTTTTCACGAATGTAGTGATGTCTTAGGGCAATGTGTTTCGTGCGTGCATGAAACTCAGGGTTCTTCGATAGCTTCATTGCTGAGTTGTTGTCAATTGCGATTGGGATTTTTAGATTGTTGAACATAGGCAGTCGGAACTCTTGGACGAGGTTCCGCATCCAGATGGCTTCTTTCGTTGCCTCACTGGCAGCCATGTATTCTGCTTCACAGCTGGACAGTGCCACCGTTGCTTGTCGTTTGGAACTCCAGGATACTGGGCTTCCGGCCAGAGTGAATATCCAGCCCCCTGTAGATCTTGATGTATCCGGACAGTTTCCCCAGTCACTGTCAACCATGGCTTGAATATTTTCCTTTGACTGAGTAGTAAACATCAGTCCAAGATTCATAGTGCCTTTGAGGTAGGCGTATAATCGATGTAGTTCTTTCATATGATCATCGGATGGATTTGACATGTATCTGGCAGCTCTGCTCGTAGCGAAGGAGATGTCTGGTCGTGATACCGTGGCAAGATAGTTGACTGATCCAACCATTGCCTGATAGAGTCGAGTGAAATCTTGGGTGGCCGTTTCGTCCTTATTGGCTTTCAATTTGACTGAGGGTGACGTAGGAGTGCTGACGGGATTAAGATTATTGAGAGAAAAGCGATTGAGAATTTGCTGGACAAAGTTGGCCTGATGTAGGTATATTCCTTCTGGGCGCATGTGGATGTGAAGTCCCAAATAATAGGCGCATTCTCCAAGGTCTGTCATTTCAAATTCTGCTGCCAATTCCCCCTTGAATTTGACAATAGCATCTTCATTTGCTCCGAAAATGTTGATGTCGTCCACGTATACCGTGAGGAAAAGTCCTGAAGGATGTATAAAGACTGAGCTGTCAAAGCTTGACACTTTCCAACGTTTTGATATCAGAAAGTTTTTGAGTCGTAGGTACCACAGTCTTGGCGACTGTTTTAATCCATATAATGCCTTCAACAGTCTGAGCACTTTGCCTTCTTCTTCCGGGAAACCGTCGGGTGGTTGGATGTATATTGTCTCATCGATTTTCCCATGCAGGAAGGCAGTCTTGACGTCCATTTGGTGACATTTCCAACCCAAAATGGCTTGCAGGGCGAATAGGATTTTGTATGATGGTTGCTTGACTACCGAGGCGAATGTTTCGTCAAAGTCAACGCCGTGGATCTGTTCGAAACCTCGTACCACGAATCTTGCTTTGTATTTTGAAACTTTGCCGTCTGCTCCAAGTTTTCTTCGAAGCACCCATCTGTTTGAGAGCACATGTTGGTCTTTTGGACGATCGACAACCTCCCACGTTTTATTTTTCATGAGACTTTTGTACTCATCTTGCATGGCATTGACCCACTTGTCTGCATCCTGTCTGTGGAGGGCCTCTTTTCTATTGCGAGGTTCAGGGTCCAGAGCCATTTCTGCCAAGCAAATGACGCAGTCCTTAGAGGGGGGTGGCTTCTTGGCGGGATCGATGTTTTCTTTATCGGAGTCATTGTCGAGATCAAGAGGACAGGTCCAGCCCAGTTTCTTCTCCAGTCCCTTCCTTGCTCTTCGGAATGCCTGTGGTTCTTGTCTAAAGGAGTAGACTTGTCGTTCGAGATTCAGAGGATTTGACTTTTCGTTTGTGTCTTGGTCGCCGCTGTTTCCATCATCACTAGTATTGTCCGTGAGATACTTTGAGATTTCCTGACGATCAAATTCGTTACCCAGTCTGTGACCCGCTTCGTCTCTATGCTCTCCGAAATCGAGATACTTTGAGATTTCCTGACGATCAAATTCGTTACCCAGTCTGTGACCCGCTCCGTCTTCATACTCTCCGGGATCTAGATCAGCTGATTCGTTGGGTTGATCATCCAGAGCACCTTCAAATTCCCCCCAATCTTCCTCGTTGGTATCATGTTCAAGGTCTTCAGAAAACTGGTCATGGTCATTCGCTTCTTCTTGAGATTTTTTCGGTGGTCTTGAGGAAGAGTCTTCATGATCAGATGCTCCCCCTGAAGGATTGTCCGGTGAACTTGGATCATTACTGTCATCAGCTGCCCCCCCTTGATCCATGTCACCGTCATTGTCGTCATTTTTTGAGTCATTGTCTTCATGAGTGAAGATTAAGTCCTCATCAATTTCCCCCTCATCGTCAGATGACTCTGTTTCGTTTGGGATCTTTTGCTTCGCCCGAAGTTTTTCCTTTACTATACTTCGTGCTCTATCATAGGCTCTGATCCTTTGAGCCTTTGTACCGTCTAGTGCGTACCTTTTTGAAATGCCGTTGCCAAGATGGTAAGTGCAGTTGGCTCTCGATCTACCGAATGTATTATCTGTGCAGCAATCGCATGGAAATTCTCCATTACATTGTTGTGGAGGTCCACCGACGTGTTTTCTGTCTTCGGTTCGACATTCGTGACATGTACCTATTTGATTAGGTTTCGGCCATGTTGCAGGATCTGGCCTGTATGTCCAAGTCTCCCTGTCGTTTGACCATTGGCACATGGTATTTTTCTTTTTGCATCGGTTGCAGGGTTTTTCTCCGTCGCAACGTCGATTACTTGTGTTGCAGTGGTTGCAGCGTTCGCTTCTAGCTAAACGACGTTCCGGTTTCTTTTCATATGAACAAACCCATTTTCGTCGGACACATGTTTTACATGGTGTTTTGCCGTCACAGGTGAGTCCGTTTGACGCGCATCGATTGCATTTTTCTTCTTTGGGTTGTGGGTTACCCTTTCCTCCTTTCGTAATTGTTTCTTGTGGATAACATGGACGACCTATTTTCTCGCACGATGTGCATTTTGCTGCAAAAGGTGGGGTACCGAAACACAACCTGCTGTCTCTAAAGCATCCTTGACACTTTTGTGCCACCGGCAAACCTCTATCTGCCACCGGCTTCTGTCCTTGTGGGAAACATCGATTGTTTCGTCTTGCACATGTTGGGCATTTTGTTGTAAATGGTGGCGTGCCAGTACAAGTGCGATTTTTCTCCTGGCAATGGGCACATTTTTGGTCTTTGGGTAAGCCCTTTTCTTTTTCTTCACCCTGTGGACAACATCGTCTTTTATATTTTACGCACTGGGTGCATGTGTCGGTAAATGGGTATGTTCCATCACATCTAAGTTGTTGTTTGAAACAATGGGCGCATTTTTCTTCAGGTGGTTGTGCTCCAAGTGGCACCTTGCGAGGTTTTTTCTGAGTGTTGTCGGCGCCCATTTGTTCCCTTTTGCGTTTAGCCATTTGTATATTTAGGTGTTGTGTCTGAAAATATGGTGACACTTCTCCTTCTGTTGATGATGAGTCATTGTCACTTGTGTCTGAGGCAGAGTCTCTTATATCTTCGTTGCTATCGCCATTGGTTGCCTGAGCAACTTCGTTTCTGGTGTTGGTTGAACCCGCGTCACTTCCAGAGTTAGGTGCAGGTGGGGGGCTCCAATTGGCGGCATTGTTTTGGTCATTTCCGGAATTTACGTCTGATTGGATGGCCCCTGACATGAACACATCTTCTCTTTGGGCTCCTGGTATGTTGTAGACAAGACTACGTTGAGATTTAGAACTGTCAGATCCAGATTCGCCGCTGTCACTCTCAATTACATCCTCGCGTCTCTCTGGTGTTGTCCGATTTTGAGCGCGATCATTTCGGTTTGGTCCCTCTTGTGGGTCGTCTAGACCCTCGCCATCGTCTATCCGTACGTTTGATATTCTGACGACTTTGTTTTTGTCGGGATTCCAGACGCGGTAGATTGATTCTGATTCACAACCCACGAAATACCCCATCCATCCTCTTGGACTGTGCAGTTTTTGCTTTGCATCTTGCTGTCTTACCTCCAGAGGTACTGTGACATACGTTCGGCTGCCCCATACACGCTCCTTGGACAGGTTTGGTGGGTGTTCAGTGAATAACTCCCATGGTGTTTTTCGACTTTTCAATGCTCGTGTTGGTGACCGATTCTTTAACCACACTGCGTGTTTCCAGGCTTCAGGCCACAGTTTTTCCGGAATCGTGCTAGCTTGAAGAAGTTCCTCCGCACTTCCAAGAACGATTTGCCGGATTCGATTGGGGAGAATGCTTTCTTGGATCATTGCGGCGGCTCTCTCGCGTTCAGTTCGAAATCCCCGCTCTGCTACCCCATTTTGATAATGGTGGTGGGGAGCGATTGGCTCCATAATGATCCCTCTTTCCTCGAAGTACGCCTCTATTGCGTTGGTGAAGAATTCGTTGTCCATTCTTACTCTTCGGACTTCAACGTTATGAGTTCTTTCAATTGTTTTGAGCAACTTCAGCGAGATCTCCACAATATCTTTCTTCGCCTTATACGCTTTTGCCATTACAAATCGTGTTGCATCGTCTGTTAGGGCTACAAACCCTTTCATACTGTCAATTCCAGCTACAATATATAGCCCCCATGCATCAAGATGGAGTAGATCGCCGGCTGACTTAAATCTTCGAGTTGCAGGATCTCGAGGGACTGCGAACGTCGCTCGTGTTACTACACAGATTGGGCATATGGCACCCAGTTTTCCTTGAATGTCTTTGTCAGTTATATCCATACCTTCGCTCACCTTTAAGAGCCTTCGTAGGTTCTCCCAGCCCAAATGGCCGAGTCGTCGGTGCCATTTCCACACCTTTTCACGAAAGTCAATCGTTGCCACTATGCACGGGGGCTTGACTCCTCCTAGCACGGAAAAGCGAGTTTCATTTGTTGAATGTCTTGTCTTGAGCTTTTGCGTTGCGCAATTCGAGAAATTTAGGACGTATAAACCGTCGCGCTCCGTTGCTGAGCACACTGGCTCGCTGTTGCGCATAACGATGTCGATCTTGTCGGTGGACCAGCGACCTTGCAGACCACCTACTTTTCCGAGAAGGGATAGAGACAGAATGTTACATCTCAGTCCTGGGGAATATACTACCTTCGATAGCTCCAGGATCACCTTTTCGTTTGTGTCAGTCATGGTTGATACTTCGACAGTCCCTCCTCCGAGAATGTCGAGTGTATTGACATCGTCTGCAGTAAAGACCTTCATGTTGAATTCTTGAAAGTCTTTAAACCACTTCATGTCATTCACAGTATGCATATTTGCTCCGGAATCCAGAATCTATTTATCCTGTTCCATACTTGTGCTATCGTTTCCTAAAAGCATCATGCAAGTAGGATTGAGAGAATGTGGTACAAAATCATCGGGTGCCCGAATTTCAACGCCTTTCTTAGTTGTGAACGAGTGTGATGGGCGTGAGAAAGCCCCCTGAACGCCTGATTTTCCTCCCATCCCAGTATTACCACTTCCACCGATGTAACCTCCTTCCTCTACTTCGATTACCCCTGATACGATTGGTTTCTCTCGTCTCTGTGATTGAGAATCAATTCTTGTATCTGTGGGTTCAGAGGAAGGAGTCTTACAGCGACGGAATGGTTTACTGGTGCTGGTACAGAGAAGGCGCTCAGATTTGTTCTGACCAGAGTGGGCTAGCAAGCAGTTTTGCTTGGTATGGCCTTTTCTGTCGCACAAGATACATCTCATGTCCGAGAGTCGGCGATTGAATTGTGTAAGGTCCGTCGTTGCAACTGCAAGCACTTTTCTAGTAGTTTCGTTCTTGGTGAGTTCAACCTTTGGCTTGTTTCGAGCGGCTTGAAGTTCCTGTGGCGACCTTTTTAAGTGAGGATACGTTTGCCAGCAACGATCCTTTGTATAGCCCTTTTTGCCGCAGGTGTCACACTTCATCTCATTCTTTGGCTTTCCTGGACCCGAAGCGAGGGTCATCAGGGCTCTAGCGGCCTTACGTTGCTATAAGTCCGACTCAAAGGTAAGTAGCCGAGCTGTCATTTATGCTAGATCCAAGATGCCAGGGTCATTGTCACAAAAGAAATGATAGTAATCGACAAAGGAATGGTACTCGGAAGTGAGTGATCACATGATTTTCGAGATTACCATGACTTCATTGCACATTCCTCCGGAGTCAAGAATATCTTGGCAAGCATTTTCAACCTTATTCAAGAAATCCTGGACCCCTTTGCATCTTAATAGATGGACTCATTCGAAGTTGTTTGCGGCTGTTTCTTGAAATCTGATTTCGCTTATCTTGTATTAACTTTCAAGATACTTAACGGCTATATATAATTCCGAGTAGGACTGTAACCGCCCGCGGATAACAGAGTCGATCTAGTACACAAGTAATGCTATAGCTTGGTGAACTTGTTTCCAAATTCGCTCGTACTGCTCGAGATTGAATTTATAAAGGGCGAGTCGGTGAGACATATTTATTCTCTTATAAGTCAGAGTTGCAGTTGTTGTATCTACTTCCTTTTCTTTATCACTATCCTTGTCCTGGCTGAAGCTGGCTTCATCTCGGATACTAAAAAGTTCGTAGGGAGAAAGAGAGAACCTTCCCTAACGGCTTCTTTTAGTCCTTTTCACGGTTGGTATATCAACTGTTTTTTGGGTTTGGTTAGATTTGACAATCCTACCATCTAGTATAATAAGATCTTTTGGTTCTTTGCTTTGATCGATATCTTTAATATTTTCAACTTCTTTAACTTCGTTGAAACCAAAATTAGATGCACTCGAAGGTGCATAAATGGTTTCCCTTCCAATAATAATGTTAAAGAAATCTTTAGCTTGGGCAACAATCTAAAAGTCGCGCTACTATTAAAAATAGTTAACTTGCTCCCTAAGAATCTGGAGGTTTACTCTAGTACCTTCGGTACTAAATGAAAGCACTTCGCTATATTGATTGTCTATAACGAAATCTTGCGGAATCAAATGTGATGATTATATAATGTTGAGGTAACAAAAAGATTGATAGTCAATAAAGTAATGTCTATAATACTAGTAGTCGAACATAGCAATAATATGCCGTGGTTGGGTAATGGTGTCCGCGTGTGTTTAAAGTAGTTGTTTTGTTTTGTCAGTTTTTTAATCAAGAGCTACCAGGATAATTTTAAGTACTATAATTATATTCTAGTACTGATATAACAACTATTCTAATTCTTGTATTTGTTGCTGGAGTGCAGTGAGCTTTTGTGTTTATTATTAAAGTGCTGCGTAACAAAATTCTAGTAGAGTGAAGCGAAGTTCTAGTATAGCAAGGCGGTCACCAATATTTAGTAGCGGTGCGGTTGCCGGGCTCATAACCTATTAGATACTAGAAGAAATCATAGAAGGGATAAAATTGCTTAATAAATCTACCTAGGATATCAGGCCATATTTATGACCATGATAGCTATATAGAATAAAGAAGTAAAGGAATGTTTGCCACATTCCTGTATAGACGAAAACAGCTATATGCCTATTTTCGTCTGACTGGGAACGGTAGTAGTACCGTTCCCGTCTAAAGGTTCTTTGAGTCCTTTATCCAACAAATCTGGGTAAATCCTGTGCAGTACGCTTTCGAGGCCCTGATGTCAAATGAGTTCTATAATTTGCAGGTCCAGTGTGTGCCTCCGTATCTGGTGCCTACCGGGCCCAATTCCTCTTCTCAGTACCAGTCTTGTCTGTTGAGAGGTAGCCAACCAGGGCAGACCACAGTCGACGGCGCAGATTACATCAAAAGTGCATTTACATACACTAGAGCTCACCTATGGCGCAATTTCGGTATCATTACAGCTTTTTGGATTTTCTTTGTAATCGTCACGATGATTGGCATGGAGTTGCAAAAGCCAAACGCAGGCGGTGGGGCTGTGATCATCTTCAAACGGGGTCAAGCACCAAAATTTGTTGAGCAAGCCATGGACAAAGGCACTGTACCAGAAGATGAAGAAAAGAATATGGCACATGCACGCAATGGGCAAATCTTCTCAGAAGAGACCTCGAGTTCAGACTCTAGCAAGGCTGTTGATGGTATTGCTGGGAATCAGTCCATCTTCACGTACACAAACGTCAATTACACGATTCCTTATGGCAATGGCGAAAGAAAATTGCTCAACGAGGTCCAAGGCTATGTTAGACCTGGCAGATTGACTGCTCTCATGGGTGCGTCTGGTGCAGGGAAGACAACGCTACTTAACACCCTAGCCCAAAGAATCAACTTTGGAGTCGTGACTGGCGATTTCCTAGTGGACGGTATGCCTTTGCCTAAATCCTTTCAGAGGGCCACTGG
This sequence comes from Cladonia uncialis, assembly GCA_002927785.1. NCBI lineage: Eukaryota > Fungi > Ascomycota > Lecanoromycetes > Lecanorales > Cladoniaceae > Cladonia > Cladonia uncialis. The sequence goes on from NAPT01000551.1 coordinate 16,990, forward strand.
CTTCGCTGAGCAGCAAGACGTCCATGAGCCTACAGCTACAATCCGAGAAGCACTTCGCTTTTCCGCATTACTCAGGCAGCCTAAAGAGGTCCCTATCGAGGAAAAGTACGAGTACTGCGAGAGAATCATCGACCTTCTGGAGATGAAAAGCATTGCGGGCGCGACTATTGGCAAGATAGGTGGAGGACTGAACCAGGAGCAACGGAAACGAGTCACTATCGGCGTCGAGCTTGCCAGCAAGCCAGAGCTTCTCATTTTCTTGGATGAACCGACATCAGGTCTTGACTCTGGAGCTGCTTTCAACATTATTCGTTTCCTACGCAAGCTAGCGGACAGTGGCCAAGCATTGCTGGTAACAATACATCAGCCCAGTTCTGTTTTGTTCGAATACTTTGATGAGCTCATCCTGCTAAAGTCCGGTGGTCGTATGGTGTATCACGGTAATCTGGGCAAAGATTCACGAACTTTGATCGACTATTTCGGAAACAATGGTGCAGACAAGTGCCCTCCGCATGCCAATCCAGCTGAATATATGCTCGAAGCCATAGGTGCAGGTGATCCTAATTACAATGGTAAGGATTGGGGCGACGTCTGGGCATCCTCCCCACAATATGAAGAGCGCACTCAGGAAATCCACCAAATGATCAGCTCTCGGCGCAATATTGAGACTGGCTCTAAGACGAAGGATGACCGCGAATACGCAATGCCTCTGAGCACTCAAGTCTCCACAGTTGTCTACCGAAGCTTCACAGCCTATTGGCGCGACCCAGATTACATGGTTGGAAAATTCATGCTGCATATCGTTACAGGTCTTTTCAATACCTTTACCTTCTATCATCTAGGAGACGAAATCATCGACATGCAATCACGGCTCTTCTCTGTATTCATGACGCTCGTTATTGCACCACCTCTGATTCAACAACTACAACCTAAGTATTTGGCTTTCCGCAAAATCTACAAATCCCGAGAAGCTAACTCCAAAATGTACTCATGGTTCGCTTTCACCACTGGCGCTGTACTAGTGGAAATACCTTACTCCCTCCTCGCTGGCACCATCTACTACATGTGCTGGTGGTGGGGTTCACTTGGCCGTGGCTCAACCAAGTTAGATAACGCATATACATGGATGCTTCTCATGCTCTTTGAGCTTTTCTATGTCTCCTTTGGTCAAGCAATCGCTGCGTTCTCGCCTAATGAACTACTTGCTTCAATACTTGTACCGGTATTCTTCCTCTTCGTTGTAGCCTTCTGCGGCGTGGTTGTTCCCTTCCCTGCGCTTCCTCATGTAAGTCCATCCCTCCCTGCCGCTATGGTCGCTTCCTCTAACATAATGGACAAACAATTCTGGAAATCCTGGATGTATTACCTAACTCCTTTCCGAACCCTCCTCAACGGCTTCCTCTCCGTAGCCACCCACGGCCGTGCCGTCGTCTGCGCCTCCAATGAATTCGCCCGCTTCGCTCCACCGCCGGGCGAAACTTGCCAATCCTATACCCAATCCTTCATTCAGTCATCGGGCGGCTACGTCCAGAATGGGACCAATGGCTTGTGCGAGTTCTGCCAGTATGCCAACGGGGACGAGTTCTCGAAGGGTTTTAACTCTTTCTATAGCCTGAAGTGGGAGGATTATGGCGTCTTTTGGGCTTATTGTGCTTTTAATTTTGGGATTGTATTTTTGTGCAGTTGGTTGTATCTTGGGGGGTGGAAGACGGTGAAGGGTGTCTTTAATCGGAGTAGTAGACAAGAGAGGGGCCAGGCGGGGAGTGAGAAGGTGTAGGATGATGGTGGGATGGATGAAGATGTATTTGTGTGGTTCTTTGTGCTGCTCTTTGGCAGATTGACTTTAGCGTAGCTACGGCGATAGACTGTAAATTAGGTACGGCATGTAGAGCGCAACAATTGAGACATGCGAATTAATCACCTTACATATACAACAGCGCTTAAAATTCTCAAACAATCTCACGAAAGGCTTCAACATGCGAAGAAGCCTCGTCATTATTCGCTTGTACGATCCTTTGGCTGTCCAATTACTCGGGCGGACAGCTTAAGTCCCCAGGGTCCTTCTCGCTTTCCCCAAAGATTTCCCCCATCAATGTCTCCTTCTCGATAGGGATGCTTCTTCATAAACCAACGTATTGCAACCGCACCTGCACCGTCAAGAATACCGTTCCAAATCTCGGCAATGCCTCCGAACAACCTCCTGAACCGTCCTGAGACTCGGAACAATGATTTGGAGTACGGATAGCATGCAGGCAGGCAGGCTTCAAAGCCCCTGATATCGCCCTTTGGAACACTCGGCGGCACAATCCTGGCCATGGAGCTTAAGTCGGCTCTCTATGCGGCTTGTTGTCTCCTTCGAGTCGAATACTAGGGAGGGAGGGTTTGTGCAATAGCCGCCCCTCGAGTCGCTCCACCCCCTCGCCCCTCGGCCGGGTCCTTGCTGTCGAACTTGGGACCGCAAACGCGCGCCGTGTCAGCGATGTGATTGCATAATTGGCTCCTAATTCGAAAGACCGTCCTAAACCGCCCTGATACTCCTTTTACTCGAAGAACTGAACTGGGGTACGGATAGCAGGCAGGCAGGCTTCAAAGCCCCTGATATCGTCCTTTGAAATATTCGGCGGCACAATCATGGCTACGAAGCTCGAATCGGTCTCTACGCAACCGGTTGTCTTCTTCGAGTCGAATATTAGGGAGGGAGTTGGGCAATGACCGCCCTCGCCCCTCGCCCGGCGCCGCCCTCTTTCCCCTTCCTAGGGTCTACGCTGCTCAACCAGCGGTAGCAAACGCGCGTCGTGTCAGTGCATTGCTGCCTCGAAGACGACGCGTACTTCTTCCCATATTCAGGACCTAGTCTAGAGGTAGTCCTTTCCTGGAAGCACTGGGTAGGAACGTGGCTATACGCGACTGGAGAGGCTGGTGGTGGGGATCATGAGTTCGACAGTGGATGGGGATAGGGAATAAAGGGGCTGGGGGAAGGGAGGAAGAGAAAGAGAAAGAGAAAGAGAAATAGGATCCCTCGAACGTTGTCCTCCTTGCCCAATCTGTGGCAGGAAATGCGGGTCGTGTCAGAGACGGGATTGCATAGCTGCTTCCCCCAAAATCACATGCCTATCTTCAGATCGCAGGGCTGGACCAGATTTACTCCTCTCCAGGGATCCCCGAGCAGAGACACGGCTATATGCGCCTGGAGAGGCTGGGGGGACCGGTTATGAGGTCGAGATTTGATGGGGATAGGGGATGGAGGGGTAGGATGGAGGGGATAGAGGAAGAGAAAGAGAAAGAGGGTCCCCAGGCCACGTCCTTGGTGCCCAACCTGCGGCAGCTAACGCGCGTCGTGTCAGCGACTGCATTGCGTAGCTGCTTTCCCTAAATACACATACTTATCTCCAGATCGCAGGGCTGGACCAGACGTACTCCTCTCCTGGAAGCACCGGGGAGGAACATGGCTATACGGACTGGCGAGGATCATGAATTCGAAAGTGGATGGGGGCAGGGAGAAGGGGTAGCAGGGAGAAGGGGTAGCAGGGAGAAGGGGTAGCAGGGAGAAGGGGTAGCAGGGAGAAGGG
>NAPT01000552.1:0-20443 GCA_002927785.1 Cladonia uncialis
GATGGGGAGGCGGTTGTGAGAGGGGTGAGGAGAAGAGTAGTAGAGAGTATTGCGAGGAGGGATAGGAGTGTGGGGAGGGAGAAGGGTGGCTTCATGATGATGATGATGTGGGATGTTTGTGATCGCGGGGCTTAGTTTTCTCGTGCAGTGCATATGCAGCCTGCATGCAGACTTTATTTTCGAGGTGACATACGTAGGTGACATGATTTTCTTTTTGTATACTTTATCCTTGTGCACGAGCGTGGGTGAGACAAGGGTGTATCGCCGCGGGTGTGGGGACGGTGGACCAAGCTTTTCTCATTGCCGCAGCGCAACAATCGCTATTTAACGTTGTTAAGTCGCTGGAGATTAAAGCGCAGGAAGGAATACAAGGGTTGTGGGAAATTTCCGTTCGGTGGGCTCCGCGACAGTCGCGAAAGATATAGACGCAACTTGATAATTTTGCTTGGCAAGACAGACCCTTTCATTTTACTCCCGGTGATAGCTCTTCCGATTCTCACTATTGCAACACCAAAGCTTCTGAATCGATGATGCGGTCAAATATGGGAATACTAGCTATTCAATTGCGAGAGAAATACAAATCAACGGGGTGCCACGGTGCTTTAATGTGGACAATTGAGACATTGGGGAATAAGCCCAAATGGAGATTCTGTCTCTACATGGTGGTATTATCAGAAAATACAAGTGGAACGCAAGCACAATGTACAATATAGGCGTGGCATTGGTGAATATGCGCATATATATATGCAGGTAGCTTTTAGCCAATGATAATACATCGACATCTCGCCAAGTTATTGGACTATCGTTCAATCCAGTCCTAATACCCTCGAATAATAATAAAAGAAGTGCCCACATCCAGGACCGTCATAGAGATCCATAATCGGGCAGTTAGAAACGCCATGTGAACACCTATCGCTAAGTCGTATCAACACATCATAGAAGAACACATCGGAGATTGGTGGGTGGTATCGTAACATAACATCAAAAAAGGAGAAGGAGTGGGTATAGTATACAGTCGACAGTCTTGAATAGATTGTTTGTGTGGGCTCGAAACCGGTAGCCGACGTCATTTTCGTGGCGACGGAGATTGTGGAGGTAGCGAAGCTTGCTCGATGGCAGAAGTAGCGTCAGCAGCTGATGGCCTTGGGGTAGCGTCCATATCAATGATCTCCGCCCCATCTCCCTTTGATTCGGCTGGGAAGAGGTCCGGAGGTTCGATCGTTGCGTACTCTGGTGCTGCATCGCTCCCTCCGGCATCTGGTCGTGAGATTATGCTTGGTCCATCTTTGGTTGAAGGTGGCTCTTCAGCACCGCCAGAAGTAACGCTGCCCCGACTATTCGTCCTCATCATCTCGACGCCGAGCTTTGAACCTCGGTATTTCCCATGCGGACTTCTAGCCCTAGACGGCAATTTACCGAGTTCCTCGTCTTCATCATCGCCAGACTCAGCGCACTCATATCGTTTCTTCTCGAGAGTCTCCCGCTTAGCTTTGACCGCTTCAACAGACCTCTGCTTCCGGGGTGTCCTATCTAAATATGGCGGCGCAGAATTCTGATGAAGCAGATGAGGAATACCAGGATGAATAAAATTCGCATCAGGCGGCGACGTGCCATCAGAGATCATTAACCCCTGATTAGAGGTCCAATCGTCAGGCTGTCGATTTATGATAAGAGGTGCATCTTCTGTGTTCGTAGAATCTGTATCGCCAAAGAAGCTTGAGCCAATGGAGTGCTCACGACTTGGTCGCTTGTGCATTCCATAAATATGGGTGAAGGGGCCAGACGATTGAGAACTTGGACTGTCCCCGGCTTGCCGAGACTCCTGTCGAAGGCCAGAAGGTATAAGCTTCTGCTGTTCCTGTTGTATTTGCTTCTGGTGATCATAGCCTGCTGGCGGAGGTTTCCATGCACATAAGTTGCACAAGGCTTCAGTAAGCTTTTCTACCGTTGGGGGTTTCTCAATCAGCGAATCAAAATGATGAGTCTGCGGGAGCTCCTTAAGATATCCCGTAATACAGATGATTGGTGTTTGAGTATTAGCACTCTTAGTATCTCTGATCATTCTAGCCAGGTCCGTTCCGTTGATCTGTTCCAGTTTGTATTCCATCATAATGATATCAAATTGCACCTCGCTCATTGCATATCTAGCAGCTTCTGTCCCGTCTTTTACGATGATAGTTCGGCATTTTAATCTCTCCAATAATTTCTCCATCATCATTCTTGAGACGGGATGATCCTCGCAAATTAGGACATCCAAAGGACGAAAGGTTGGTCCATCTGCAAGCATGATTTGAGACATCCTTCGAGAGCTTTGCCTTCTTCTCTGCACTCGGAGGAGAGCCTTGGTGCGGGAGTCTTCATTGTCGGAGGATGATGGTGAGATGTCAAAGACTTGGCTTTGACGCTTGTTGTGCAAAGGCTTATTAGAAGGCATCCCTTCCTCTTGAGACCCGACGGTCTGTGATCGGGCTCTGGAGGACACGTGGATGCTATGCGGTCGTGTATGGCCAGCAGATCTTTCCGGAGATGTGATCGGGATCACCATGGAATTGCGATTTGCTTTGATGGGGGAAGAGGTATTTGACCCCATTGAAGCAGCATGTGGCATCCTTGGAGGTTCAAAGAGTTGGCCGGGTTGGAGAGAACTGCTCGACTGATGGGAAAATGTGGTCGAGGTACTAGAAGTCTTCCTTCGTTCATGGTTTTGTCCAGTAGAGAATGACACCAGTAAAGGTGAAGATGGCTGAGAGGCTCGGCTGGGCGAAGCATTAGATTGACTGAGATTTGACGGCGATGCTGGCCGGTTGGTCTTATTAGTTGATCTTGCCCTTTTGAGTGGCATGGGTATCAATGGACTACCTTCTAATGAAGGCCCTGCAGAACCAGGACCAGGAGACTGAACCGAAGCAGGGTTCTTGTTTGGTCTTTGCGCAGATTCTTGGAGCAGCTTCTGTAGCACGTCCTGGTTCGCTTTCTCTAGGACTGGCAGGTTCTTGAACGCAAAATTACCGAAATCGTCGGTGGCCACTGGTTCGCTTAGCCTCCTGCTACGGCCATCACGTACATGAGCTGGAATGTGCAGTGGCATTAGGCCTCGCTTCAGTGAATTCACTTGGTTTCTAACACGTGATAATGCATCGTGAGGCCTTTCCTGATAGTCCCCGGCCCCTGGCGTGATGGCCGGAGATGAAGCTTGGTCTTCCAACTCTTCTGTAAAGCTCTGTAAGGTAGCGCCCCGAGCATCAAAGTATTCTGTATCTTCGGGATGCTCCGGTGCAGGTACGAATTGGGCCTCATCTTCTAGCAGAGTGTTCCAATTAACTCCATTGAACCATGAGTGTGAGCGGATCTCTTCTCCTCCTGTGGCATATCTTTCGGATATGTTCGCACCTAGCCGCTGTTTTGGATCGATGGTCATGAGCTTGTTCATAAGATCCTTCGCTTGCTCGGAGGCCAAGGAACCATCTGGATCCTCGGGCCAATCAATCTTCCTTGCAAGTATGTTTTCGAATACCTTTTCAGGCGTAGCTCCATGAAACGGAGGATAGCCGAACAAGAATTCGAATAGAATGCATCCCAATGACCACCAATCGCTCATTTCATCCTGCCCTAGTCCATTTATGGTCTCGGGTGCAAGATAATCAGGTGTTCCTACAAATCTTCGGTTCTGATCTTCTGGGTCAAATAAAGCCATCGGAGGAGGCAACATGCTAGAATGCGGTGGTGTGTCAGGCTGATGGCTGACATTGCTGATCGTAGGCCTTAGTGCATACAGATCCGGAGATCCTTCGCCCTCGCTCTGTGTTTCCTCATCAATACGTGCTCCTCGTTGTGGAATCTCTTCGCCCAACGAAAAGGTCCTGAACATTGCGCTGAAAGTGTCACTGTTCCCGCTATCGCTTCTGTACCCTGATTTCCTTCTAGAGTGCTCTCGTCCCAGAACTGTGTCCCGATTCAAATTGAAGTACGAAGGCTGGCCTAAAGACCCGGCCAAGTCTGGAGTCATTATTGGTGTTGACTGAGGAGAATGGGTACCTTGCATGTCGAAAGATGCAGACCTGGAAGATGTCATAGAGGATGCCCGTGCGAAAGGACCGTACTTGAGCAAATCTGGCGTCGACTGGTCAGGGCTCTTAAGTGCTCGTTTCTGGCGACCAATGAGACCCATCCGAGACAGTCCAAAGTCAGTGAGCTTTAGATGACCCTTGGAATCAATGAGTAAGTTGTCCGGCTTCAGATCGCGATGAACTATTCCACGACTGTGCAAATGCTCCACTCCAAGGACTACCTCTGCGATATATTTCTTCGCCCAGTCTTCTGGTAGGCCTCCCAAGACCTTGACTAAGGCGGCGCAATCGCCACCATTGAGATATTCCATGACCAAAAACAAATAGTCTTTGCTTGCAAAAGTCCAGTAGAGTTTTGCAACAAAGTCGCTCTCTCCTTGCCACATCATTATAGCTCTTTCAGCTTTGACATTTGTAACCTGATTTTTAGCGACCATGTCGGACTTTCTTAACACTTTTATGGCAAAATAATCACCAGTAGACTTCTTTTTTGCAAGATATACACTTCCAAATGCTCCCTTACTAATTGGCTTAATGACTTCAAAATCTTTGATGGATGTGGGCACCGCCCGCGCTGGTGGTTGGCTCAATCCTGCGAGCCGTGGCGATGGAGGGGCTTTCGTCAAATCGGCAGCTGAAGACGCTGCTGATGACTGACGCCGATGACGTTGGCCTGTTACCACTAGTGATGAGAACTCGGTATTGGAGAGTGGAGGAGACGTCACAGGCGATGGCAGGGAAGGCACCGATTCTTGAGCCGGAACCCTAGGCTTGGGTATCTTCAAGGGAGATGACGGTGGAGGCATTCTTCCCGGCGAAGGCTGCCGATGTGGAGATGGCATATTTGGCAATTTCAGGCTTCTACGCTTTCTGTCGCCTGAACTAGCTGATCTAGCCAAAGCCAGATCAGCACTTGGAGATTGTGTTCGCCTATGCCCCAGTAGCCCGGAATGTGAAAGGCTTGTATCGCTGTCCCCGGCATCACTGCCCATGTATATTGAGGATCGCTTGTTGACCGAGTCTGACCTACCGAGGAAAGATATGCTGTTCGTATGTGACCGCGGGGTTGGACACTCCAATGGACTGCTAGACCGAGACGATACTGCTGCGGAAGAGACTGCCGCAGATGACTGTCTCCGGTCGAATTGAGATATTAAATTTGGATCTGAAGAGTTTCGCAAGGCTGAAGCCATGGCCGAGGGCCCATCGTAGGCGCCCACGGGAAAGGTAGTGTCCGTAGCTGCCGGGGTCTGCGCTTCTTCCTCGTTCTCTTGCTCGTCCTCTGAAGAGGAATCGCTCAACTCACCCTCCTTGATCTTCTTTGCCTTCTGCATTGCTACGTCTATGCAGTCCAAAACGAGCGAATTGAATTCCACTCTGATGCGCTCTGTGTATTCCAGAATCTCTCGATGGCGTAAGACAGCTTCCACTTTCGCTCGAGCTAGATTTTCCGTATCTGTAGTAAGAGCAGCGAGACCTGGTTCCGATTCTAGAGTGCTTGCACTGGGGCTGGTCCATTGCTGTATTTGTTGTATAAGAGAGTCTGAATGGGGTGATGAGGTTCGAATTTCTCCGTCAGCTTCCGCTTGCGTTGTATTCTGTTTGATGGCTGGCGTGTTAATTGCTATTGCTGTATCGCAGAGATCTATTATCAATTCTGCAACCCTGTACAATGGACGGCGCACAGTGAAGGATTTTCCACGTGCATGGCCCGGACCGGAAATTGAAGGGTCGCGAGTCCGTGATGGCGTGCCAGGAGACACCCTTCCCGAGTCTGTACCTGATGAAGAGGCTGAAGGGCCGATCGGCATGCCTTTGTACTCTGCTGGACCAACTTGGGGTGCGGTTTCCCCGGGCATTGATCGGCTCTGGCGGGTCTCAGCTTCAAGTGTGTCCAAAACCTTGACAATGGAAGGGCGGTGGGCTACAAGAGCTTCTTGAGCAAGAGTGACGGCTTCCTCTGCGCGGTATTCCTGGGTGCAGCCCTCAGAGTGCTTTTGAAACCACCAAGGCGTAATCTGACGCTCACAGATCCGGCATAAGACGGGAAGAGGCGGTGGATGATTTTCTGGGTCATCCGCTCCTGACTCTGCTAGGCTCGTAAGGTAGTTTGCTAGGATCTCGGCTCCCAGACCGAGGGATTCAACGAGCAACTCCGGAAGGTCAATAGTAATTTCTCGAGGTGGGTTGGACGGGCGCAACATCCACATCGTCTGAACAACTATTAGCATTGTGTAACAGCTTATACAAGGATGGTCATCGTACATGACTGTCATCGCCCGATGATCGATCGTAAACCATGATTCCCTGACCCTCCAGATTCAACTCTTGTTCCTCCTCGGCAGAAGCAGCGTCGTCATTATTGCCTTCTCTGGGATCCTCCCCCCGTATAACCTCTTGCTTCAGTACTGAACATGGCCCCATCTGCACCTTGAAGCGGACTATGCGGCTCTTGGAATCATCTTTCTTCATCGACTCAATAGCATTGGCGAAGGCGTCTTTGTTCGATAGCAGCAGGTCGGCGATTGGCTTGCCCTTGACAGACTCCGCAGGCGTCCCCACAACATCTTTCCATGAAGCACTGACCCATCTTATCTTTCCATCTAGCCCGAGATCAAGTATGACATTGAGTGATTGCTCGGCGGCTTCTCTAAGATCTTGGCGCTCTTCTCTCATGTCCATGCTATGGGTCCGCTCCATGTTGACCCTAGTGCCAGCATCTTCTTGACGTAGAGCAGAGACCGCAGGAGGGACAAGAGATTTTCCATTGGTGCTCTCGTTCGTAGCCATTCCGTCCAGTGTTGAGTGTTTTGAAGGCGAACAGCCTGAGGCGCCCCGAAGGGCTAGCTTTCTGCAACTCCAGGGTGTGTTACATCAACATAAATCTTCGCAACGCATCTTGACAGCAAAGTGGAAGGGCCTTGCTGGTGGTTCCGGTGGCGGTGGTGTTGTGAATGGTGGGCAGTGGATTTCTTTGAGGCACGGATTGGTACATGAAAGAGGTGTCCAGCCGACCAATGGCTCAACGCAGGGATTTGGACGCCATGGCTGTGAAGTGTGCAGGCGTGACCGTCAAGCTGTATAGAAGCAGATGCCTTGAAGAATTTGGGCCAGATATGGGATGTGAGCGTCGCAACGAAAAAAGCGCGGTTATTCCTCTGTCAGAGTTCAGAGGCGGACTTTTTGGAGGGGCGTACGCTAGGTCCAAACTCAAGCTGGCGGACAACCCTGTAAAGCAGCGCTCACTCTGCCCACTCCTCGACTAAACCTCCCTCTCTCAGCCGTTCACTACGAGACTATACTAGCCCTGGCACACTGGAATGTGTCAACTACTGCACAAGGGATGCTGACGGCCGCAGTATCAAAAGTTTGCAGGGCCAAATACGCGTCGCCTGCATACCCTTGCTCATCATACATTTCATTCGCCTTGTCCTAAAAAAGATTCGAGTAATGACGATCCATAGGACCCCTCTTCCTGATCAACTGCCTTGACCCCACAGGGCGATTTCACCAAATGACATCTTTCCAGGGGAGCCGATGATATCGCTCTACATAGTCACCACACCTTGCCAGCGCATCTAGGATGCTACAGGTTAGAAGGAAAAGATAGGATGTCAACTGACTCCTCCCACCGCTTGAGATCCAACGCCAACCACGGACCAACACTAGGTACCTACCACTGGAAACCCGAAAAGATAGCAGCGCTTACAAAAAATATTTACCTATGGCACGAGTTTCCGCGGGCCACCCGGCACTACTGCAGCGTCTTTCTGCAGGCAATGTCTTGGGTTCATGTGGGGTAGTTTCTAGGGGCGAGGGGCCTTACTCCTAAGGGACCTAGTTGGTGATCTTTCGACATGCAAGAATGGCAAACATGCGACTCGCTGACCGCTGTCACTATCCTGCACAACGACAGAAACGCATTGTACAATCAGTCTCGTGAGTAAGCCTAAAAGCCACGTGCCGGAGTCCGGAGGGAGCAGCCTCCGGCGATATGAAACTCCAAAACTGGTCATAGGAACAAGGTGTGTTTATCAGTAACCTCTCTTCTTTCAATTCTACTCGATCATCTTTCACCGGACCTGTTAAGGTTCTTGGAAAATAGCGTAATCGTCGATTTATTCATACATTCAGTCTAGTACCGTTCGCTCGACGCAAGTTAATAACGGATACAGAGGCGCTAGTATCAGGGCATATTTAGATCATATAATAGGTGCACGCAGTCAACGAGCCTACTCATAGGTTTACAATGATCTACCTGCCTTTGCAAAGGTACAAATACCATCTCGCCAAGCTTTTGTGCCTGCTCCACCAGTCCTCCACGCGTTGTTTGTTTTCTCTGTCAAGTACCTGCAAGTACCATCACCCACATGGAGGCAATGACTACATCATGTCTGAAATGAAATAAAGAGATCTAAACTCTCTCGGTCAAACGTGGCTACCGCAAACCTTTTGACGCAAAGTGACTGAAGAGTTTTAATATTTACGGCCGTTGTAAGATCTGTCCTACTGTAAGACTTGCCTCACAAAGCAGTCTCTGCACAAGAAAGCGGTCAACTGAGGGGTAACGACATTTGTAAACGATCAATAAGAGTATTGGTTGAACCCTATTTTGAATTAAGAGGGAGGCTCTTGAGGCGGTTGCTATCCCCAGCTATGCATCACGAGCATAGCATATGAGCTCCTATGCCGATGCAGATTTATACAACTATAATACAGTGATTTCCACTATGCCACAGTCCTCCCTCCTCCATTACACCTCCCACAATAACTATTGTCCCTTCTCCTTCGCCTCCCTTTCCCTAAACCACGCCACCGTCCTCCTCACAGCCTCCTCCATCCCCCACTTAGGCGCATACCCCAACCTAACCCTCGCCTTATCAATACAATAATACCTCGTCATAATACTATACTTAACCTTCTGCCTCGTCAAATTCGGCACCCTCCCACCCGCCAGCCAAAAGCCCCATTCCACCAAACTCGCCAACCCCAGCCCCATATCCTTCCCAATGACCCACACCTTCTCCACCTCCGTCCTATCGCCCCCCGCCCTCCACACACTCCGCACAAAATCCCAAAAATACACCGGCTCCCCATTCGTAATGAAAAACGCCTCCCCATCCACCCTCTCATGATCCAACGGCTGCGTCGACCCCAACCCATGCGTATCCATCAGCGCTACCGCTGCTAGCACATGCGCATACGCCACATTCCCCACATACGTACAATCGAACAGATTCTCATTCTCCCCCAGCTGGAACTTCGTCTGCCCTTTCGCCAGCGCCTGCAGCAAATTCGGCGTGAATTGCATATCCCCTTCGCCAAAGATGCCCGCTGGTCGTAACGCTACCGTGAGCATATCTCCATACTTTCTGTTCGCAGCCAACACGATTTCTTCCGCTATTCCTTTCGTTTCGGAATAGTACTCTCGCTGCAGGGGCGCGCGGAGGATGGGCCATCGCTCGTCGGCGTTGATGAGATCGGAGACGGTATCGTGGACTACGCTCGCGCTACTCGTGAATACAAACGCCTTCACGCACCCGATCTCGCCTGCTTGCTCAATTAGGTTCCGTGTTCCCTCCACATTCACTTTGTAGTACATCTGCCGCGCTTTTTTCTTCTGCGCCGCTGTCTGCGCGCCTTCTTGGACTTGGGTGGGAGAGGCGGTGTGGATTATTATTTGTGGCTTCACTTTTTGGAGGACGTCGCGGACGGTGCTGGGGGAGGTTATGTCGGCATCGTAGTAGGTGGCGCCTTGGAGGCGGTTTTTGTTTGTTCGTAGATCGAGAACGGAGATTTGGGCGGTGGAGGGTTCGAGGAGTTGGGAGACTATGTGGTGCCCTAGGAAGCCGCAGCCGCCGATTACGAGGACTGAGGTGGAGACTTTGGGTGGAGGGTGTGTGGTAGCCATGGTTTAATGTTTTAAGGGAGCAATTGGTGTGCCGACACTTGGAGATGGGAGGTTGAAGGTGAGGTGAGAGTCTAGCAGGTTGCACGGTGGTGTTGGGTTTAATTCCTTATACTGAGACAAGGAAAGGGTGATTGAGTGGGACGAGGTCTTATTTATTATCTGCACGGATTAGCTATCAATTGAACATTTCGGGTGTTCGTGAAGAGACTTACTACCTCGTCAATTCGTTATAATAGAAAATTCCTAGTGCTCACGGTCTCGACCGTTGCCCCTTGGTACCCCTGAACAAGATATGTGGGCCCCCGTAGTCGATCCCGTCGCCAACCTCCAATAATCGGAGCCCTAACCCACCTCCCATATTTCTTTCTCCGCAACCTTTCCTGCCGACCTGGAAACCCCCCTGGGGCCACGCGCAGACTAGGGGCTAGTTAATCACTTCGACTGTGTGTGCTCAAGCGTTTTAGAATATTGTTCGCCGTAGGTTGAATGCCTCCGGAAAGCGGTACATATCTACCACTTCATCCTGAGCACGTAACCCGTGAATGGTTAAGTGGATCCTCTATAATCTCTTGCAGCAATCCTGACGAATACTTTCGTTGATGTATCTCAGAGATACCTTTTCGGTTTTGTACGTGAGCTCTTACTATTTGTATAAAAAGATATGTGTCATTCTAAGAGAGATATCCCAACATCGTATCTTATGTTGTTGATGCAGATGAGACAGTCTGCAAGATGATTTACTTCCTTTCGGATAAGTTTCTTGACATCATTGTCACGCTCGTCAAAGTACCTGGATGCGGCGTAATTCCAGGCAGTCATGCAGGTACCTTGATCCGAAAAATGACGGGTTATGCAACCCAAGTTGCCGGCTACTTCATAGTACACATTTACTTGATAGACTCATCGATCCCTCTACAACAAGCAGAAATGCTATTTCTTTTCATATGATCCCCCTTCTTTAGGAGTAGCTATCTAGGGGAGCCTCCAAAGCACTAACACTAACAAGCAAAGAGAGTCTCCCAAGTTTAATCTTCAAGGAATGGGGACCGCTGGCATACCTGGCAGACTCTGCCAACGGAGACAACAAATTCACTCAATTTTTTAACTACTCTACTACGTCTACTGAATGGACTGGAACGGGCATGTACCATTGACCTGCGTGGCCCCTATCGGACAACTGGCCCCGTTTGTAATATACACCGGCAAAGCACTCAAACAACTCATATCCACCGTCCCATCCGCCAAAAGATGCACCACCGAAGTCAAAGGCTTCACAAATCCTTGACTCGTACAATTATATGCTCCATCAAACATCGTCGGCAGATCCGCCCACTGGTTTTCCTCGATGAGCTTCAACACATTGTACGGATCCACCACGCTCCCATTCTTGGGCCCTCCTGTCCCGCTGTGGCTGAATTGGTACTGACGTTGCGTGTTGGAACTCCAGTATATCGTTGTGCCAGCAGCGGTCTGTAGAACATTGGTTCCGTTGTAGTGGGCGTCGTGTTGGAAGTCTGTAAGGGGGTTGGAATTAACAAGGCCGCTTGCGGCGAGCAGGGTGATGGAGAAGTTTTGCTGGGCGAGGGTCGAGGACGTGGCGTATGTTAGGACGGCGAGATCGACGCCAGGTGTGGAATTTGAGAGGAGCGTGGGTGTGATGAGTGGGGTTGTTATCCAGGTGCCGTTCGTGCTGAAGTTCAGGAAGGTGGGAATAGAGGACATGGCTTGGAGGAGGGCAGCGTTGAGGTTAGAGTATGTGCGTCCCAACGATCGGGAGCCGGGAAGCTGTGAGGCTGTAAAGCGGAGAGGGTAGGCATAAGTGGAGGTCGTATTGAGCCAGATGGAGGAGCTCATGCTGGGAGTTCGTTGGAGCGAATCGAGGAAGAGGCTACCGAAATGGAGGAGGGGAAGGGCGGCCGAAAAGGATTCGTTCTGGAGGGATGGGGTCTGATATAGTAATTAATAATTGTTTCGATAACGAGATTTGGTAGGACTATTGACTTACCCCGAAGAATGGCAGGCCAAGAGACAAGGCGCTTTGAGCATTTTCATAGTTCAACGAAGTAGTCCCGCTGTAGTCGAGGCTGTCGGCTATCTCTCCTATAGTTGTGACCGCAGCGAGAGCGGCGTCTTGGAGAGCTAGGTACTGCGATCAGCAAGGTTCGTTGATGTGTATGCCGTTTGCAATTCTCGTCAAGCACTAACCTCCTTCCGTTCGAGCTCCATAATAGGCATCAAAGAACGCATTAATAGCAACAATTCCCCTCACAACATATCTCATCTGTGGCGCCGTCGGGCTACTCCGCAGGTTAGGATTGATCTCAGCACTATAATTACAGCTCGGTCCTCCAAGCAGCGAGCAATCACCGCCCGTCACACCTGTTGCTAGGCGTAGAAAACAATTCGCCCAATATTCTGTTACTTTACAGCAGACAGTGTTGCTTGTGGAACCGGCCATGCAGGTTGGGGTTGTTGCTTGCCATTCGGTCAGATAGGAAGGGACGTTGAGTTGCTCCCAGCATGAGTTGTTGTAACCAGCTGAGGGAGAGACATCGGTGCAATTGACGGCCTTAGGGGCTGGGGTGAGGCTGGTCTCTTGGGGTATGGCTGCTGCGAGAGAAATGGCTGCAGAAGCTAAGGCGATGAATTGAGAAGAAGACAGCATTTCAATGATACGAATTGAGCATTTGGGAATTTTCTGTAAGCGGTGGCAAGGTACATGAGCAAGTTATCCCTTCTGCAAGACCTTAAGAGACGATATAAGGTCGTTGGTGCCATTATCCTTTTTCTACGGGTAAACGAAACAGGTTCAGGGTTTTAGATGTGCAGATAGATGCGCCTTCAGGGTAAGACGTGCCCTCGAAGAGAGACACAGAGGCTTTGTCAGTCTAATCCAGGACCGCACGGTCACCTTCAACGTACATCAAGCGATCTACTATCCCGCTGCAAGCTAAGGATCCTGGTGGCATCGTTGCAGAATGCGGGCGAATGCCCCAAAATGAGATGCCAAAGAGTCCATTGGCAGACTGAAATAGAGACATTGTATGACATTCAGAGGAGGCGCAAGCAGGCGTATAGTGCGCTTATGTCGATCTGGGCGGAGTTGACAGCGCAAAAGGCTTGAGGCGGTAGGAGCGCGCTAGCCGTTTCACGAGGCTCGGTCTAACCCTCGAGATCTAATCAGCATAAGTTCGACATATTTGAACAATTCGAGAATGGTAGAACATTGGATGAGGCTTTGGGGGATTTCTTGGTGAGAAGAGCCTTTAGCAACATATTGAAGCCCGCGCGTCACCTACGCTTAGAGAAGACCAAGCGAAATGCTAGCATATTACATAGCAGCTTATCATGTCGTATTCGAACTTTGAAATGGCATCAGGTGCAGTCTGACAACGTGAGCAGACAGTAAGATCTCAGTGTTCCAATTCACGGCAGAAGATCTTGCCTTGGACTAATGACGGAACCAGAGCAAGAACGGAAAATGTGGATGTGTAACATACAGCAACTGATGTTTGCTAGTGTTGGTCTACCAGACTTCCTTCTAGTCGATCTGAAAGCTACTTTTCGTAGACATGACGAGATGCGGATTGCTCTTCGGCCCACGGCCGTCTGTACCCTTAGAATAAATATAATGGTTTATATTGGTCGAACAATCTAGATTTTTCCCTTATGCGCTGATAAGAGGCAATAAATTTCCCTCATCCAATCAGTACACAAGCCACGAAAGCAGCGAAGAAGAGAAAGAGTCAAGACAGCACTCATATGGGTCAGGAAAATAATCGACCAATCAACATCTGTGCGAGATTGTTCACTAGGAGCTGCAAGTGCTAGCTGTTCAAGGAATGATAAGGAAAGATTTCAATGTATTGTACACATATATTTGAGACGTTGCAAGACTTGCCGGCATCGATGGATTCCGCTCAAATAGAGGCGGGAAGCATTTTATTGACTATCGGCGAGGAAGGTGGCTATTTGGTTACACGATATTCTCCTCATATTCTCGGCACTGGCAATGATCAGGGCCGACAAGACCGATACGAAGCTCCAATGTCCTATACCTGAAGTCAAGTAGCTCAGTAGAAACATCACCACCTACCATTCCCCTGATTGAACTCCAGTGCTTTTGGGCGCGCTTGTAGACGCTTCACTGGGTCTCTCGAGGGCCGGTAGCTCCAACGCAGAAAATGAAACAAGCCTCCTAATCCTCGGATCCGCCTTGTAGTATCTTCGTCCATGACTCTTGGAAGCTGTCCAATAGTATCCGGTAGTGGGTTGCAAAGAAGATGCTGTACCTTTCAACTACCAAGAACCAGGGTGGATAGTACCCATCTGTTTCCCAGTCGGCCAAAGTAATAAATCGCTTGCTGTGTTTATCAACCATGAAATTGCGGGTATCCAGTTTGAGATATGTCAGGTGCGTCCTCTACAAATTCAAACTCCTCAATTGTGTCATGAACCCAGGAAGTAATCATTGCATCTGTTGTGTACCAGTGGATTATTCTTTTGATCAAGGCCTTTGGGAAACAGAAGGACAGCATGTCTTTTCTATAGCGGTAACTTTGGCGTGCTCGGAGGTTGCTATGTAATCAGATATCCGATGGCGTCCGTCACAGCGTTTTTCTGCTCCTGTCGAGTCATCAAATTCCAACGCTGCTCCAGGGCTACTCCGCCAACGAAAGTGATCTCAAGCATTCCATATTTGCCTTTCTGGGCATATGACAAGAAGCGAGGCGCTTTGCCGTTGGGGATTCCTCTAAGTACTCAAGCGGAATCGATCTCGTCCCTCAGCCATCGATACCTAAGATCGTATCTAATATTCCTGCCAGCTCGCCCATCAGTGCTTATGCTGTGAATGATGAGATCAGCATTATTCGGGTCATCCTTTAGTAATGGCCCTACTGCAGGCCATGGACTACAGAGCGGGGACAGCCTAGAAACATTGTCCTGCCTAGCTTCAGTATCATCGTGTGATGTCGTCCGTGTCTGTAGACGTGGCCCTCCGAAAGGCCAGGATCCGCCAAATGCGTAGCGTCAGGGTCTAAAGACTTCCAGTAGATTGTAGGGAGTGTGCCGCGTAGTCGATTGAAACGTTCAACAAGCACATAGAATTTTCAGAAGACGAAATGATTTGAGTGGTAAAGACAGATATCTGGTCACTGTGTGATGGAAATAGGGATGCGAATTAGGAATCATAGCTCACTGTCGTAATCTTAAATTTTGTCTGTGTTACTTGTCTGGGAGGATTCTACGTTGATATACGATACAATGAATTGGCAGTATCAACAAAATAACTATCAACGAATATTTCCATTACTGATTGGATCATTATTGAGCAGCAAGAATCATTTATGCATAAAGACGCTGAAAATTAACCGCGACGCTAGATTGCCTCCATAGCAACCAGTCAATATCCCCGCGATGACACCACATATGGACCATGTAATCAATTTTGGCGGGAATTCTGCTGTACCCGATAGACACGTGCTCTAGAAGACCTGTATGAACGGGTGAAGAGCTCATGCAACAGGAAACAATATGGACTGACAACATGTCTTTCCAAGGCCTCGACGTCATTCACCACCATGTTCAAAGGGCGTAGTAAAGGTCGTGGCCGAGGACGTGGAGACTATCGCTCCGTCTCTAAAGCTCCGCTGAAGGGTCTGTTCTCCGATGGTATATGGCGGTGTAATTGCGACCCTCGACTTCCGGCGCAGCATTTTCAAACAAAGAACGGAGGGAAGAATCATGGCCGTTGGTGTACGTATCTCATGCGCTTCATCTATGATCGCCGGATCGCTAATACTAACTCTGTCTACCTAGTCTATACTTGCCAGAAGGCTCAGCCTAAGCGCTGTGATTTCTTCCTTTGGGACGACGAAGCTAAAGGCCGAGAGGCAGCAGCTGTCCTGAACAATTCCCGTACCGAACCTCTGACTTCACCTCAGACCCCCCAGAAGCCTTCCCCATACGGCTTGGCTACACCCCAGACTTCTACACGTTTCAGGCCAGCTAGTCCAGAAGTTACTACCCAGTACACGCCCTCTAAATACTCCAATGCCGCGCCCGCAGTCTCGAGTGCCAGGAGCGCAACGCAGGCACCGACTACTCAAGGCACCGACTCAGATGACGAATTTTACGAGTGGCCAGCAAGCGATGATGACGAACTTTCCAAGGCCGCTGATCAAGCATCAAGCGGGCATTCGATGGCCCCGCCAGAAACACCACGGAAGTCTTTGAAGATGGATATACTTTCTACGCCTGGCAAGCGTAAATATGATGAGATAGCGACAGATGATGCGACTAGTGGGGATGCTCCATGGGCTACCCCTTCAACGGGACTCAGAGCAAACGACATCTTCACCACTCCAGCCAACGGTACCTTTGGCAAAGGGTTGTTCGCCAACACCACCCCCCTTTCACCAGCGGAAACACCTACACCGATTCGCTACAAAGACATGCCCCCTGCACAAGATTCGGAATTGGCAACCGAAGTGTTCAACACCCTCCAATTGCACAATGTATCCCTTCCGCCCAAAGTGCGAGAAAGCGTAAAGAATATCTGCAACAGGCATGTGCTGCATACGAAGGGCATTCTTAGGGGGCGAGATGTGTCCCGGGCGATGGTCAAAACGAAGGAAGAACGGATAGCGGAACTGCAGGGGGAAATTGAGGGGTTGAAGGCGGAGAGGGAGACAAATAGAGCTGTTATCAGGCATTTGAGGAGGGACATGGTGGCTAGGAAGGAGGCTGGGATATGATGTTGGGGTTTGCGTTGGATGATAACGGAGGAAGGAACGGACAATGTGATAAGCAACACATGATACCCTCGATGATCATACAGGAATGTACAGCTATGCTTATATGTGTTTATTTCGTCAATAACCGAAGTCTTCATTTCCTTGAGAATTCATAATAGTCTTAATAACCACCAATCCTTTCACGACATTGCTTGGCAGGAGGGTTGAATTATCGGTCTGCAGGGTCATTGGTCATCCATGAAGGCATTGGTAGGCTTGATGACGCAGGCTACATTTGTGGCCTAGCTCTTCTCATGAAAGGCAACTGTTGAGAGCCTGCAGACCCTTATTTTCCGATAGCTTAGGAATCAGTCCCATTTTCGGCGAGACTCGTGATTTGAGCATACATAGTGGACAGGCAAAATAGCAAAAGAACATGTGTCTGCTTCGCAAGATAGAGGAAATACTCAAGTTGACTGCTAGAAAACTAATGTAATGAATAAGCCTGAGGTGCGTCGTGAAGATCGTCAGTCTTGCTGCTCTGTTTCTTAATCCATCTGTAATTCGCAATCGTATCTCTATCCAATTTTCCCAAAGACTTTACCAACGAATCGTAAGTCGTACAATATCACAATCCAGTCTGAGGTATATATATAACGTCCGTATTACTATCCCGCTCTTCGAACTCAGTAGAATCCTCGAATTCTGCCCAATTATCAGTAGTTCTTTGTCCGATGCTGTTGCCACAGCTCCACAACACGATCGTCGCCCTAAGGGCACCTCCATCAACCCTTCTGGAGCAGTTTAGCGCCACTTTTGTGAACTTTTGGGAGGAAGTGTAGGGTGGTATGCGAAATTCCAATCCTTTGTTGGTCATCGAATACGGGGGCCTTAAAGACTTTACATCGGCCCTAATATCTCCGCAATTGGCGAACCATGTCGGCCAGGGAGCCAGCATACCTTGGTTCATAAACTTCGGACCAGGATTTGTCCATGCAAATATAGATTCATCGTCAGACTTTCTAATGATCTCGAGTTGGAGTCTCATGAACGCCTTCTTCCCTTCGCCATACATGAGAGGCATATTAATGTCGAATATGCCCAGCAAGCTGTATGCCATATCCTCTACTCTGCTGGTCTTTCTCTCCGATGCCCAGCTCATCTTGGTTGCGACACTCACTTCAGCTAGACGACGCGGTCTTCCTTTGTATAATTCCAAACAGAGCTCCTCGATACCTGTTATGGCTGATATCTCAGCCGCGAGTCGAGTCTTTTCCCCGATGATGTTCCACTCACGATCCAGAAAGTACACGAATGGCGGTGCGATAAGCTCTTGCAATGTCCAGCCCCGAGTGAACCAAGGGCTGTGCCGGAACTGCAGTTCTTGAGCTTTCCGATTACCAGCATCCACGCTGGACAAATAAGCGTAGCACACCGAAGCTCTTCTGTACCATTGGAACATTGAATTGATCGCTTCGGTGAGTTCAGCACTGCTCTTCTTGTCTATGCAACAGGTATCAATCCAGACCCATTCGCGTCTCCGGGAATCATACGGCGGCTCCTTGCTTACGACGGAACAAAAATTCTTGATTTTCGAGAACTCAGGGCCGTCTCGCTCCTTTGCGGCCTCAAATTCGTGAAATCCTACTTCCTTTCCTTCCCATCGGTGAGACAAGATGGCATATGGTGGGATGTTATTATCGAAAAATTCTTCAAAACGAAGGGAGGCGGCATGTAGTAGACGCATAACTGCGCGATGCGGATATGATTCAGCATAGGTTCCTGATGCTCTATGCAGCTCGCAGAATGAATATCACAATGAGCGCGGTATTCCTTGTCAAATGGTAACGATCCTGAAGATTTTTGGGAAGGTAGGTGCCCATCCCGTGTGCAGGCTTTAATAAGGTACCTTAGACTCGACCCTTGCATCTCCTAGGCGGCCAAGCGAAGCAAAGCCCGCAGCGCCTAAGGTAGGTCCTTACCCCAATTCAAATAATCTCGGCGAAAACGGGGAAATTTTTTTTTTTCGCGCGCGCGCGCGCGACCCCACCACCCAAATCTGATTTTTAGACCTTTCCATCCCCACCACCATTTGAGACGTATAATTCTGTCCAAAAAAGGAAATAATGAAGCCGCAGACCAGATCCAATAGAGGGGTGCTTGTAAATCCTCATGCTAGCGCTGAGGCAATTATTATAGCGGTGATAAGGTCTTTAAATAAGAAGAAACACGATATTAAGAAGATATTATCTTCTTCTAAGCAAAGATAAATCTCTTAGCAGGAAGAGTCTACTTTAATACCTTCAAGATTAAATCCTAGCAATAATATATATTTTAAGATTATTATATTAGATCTATTTATTACTACTACTACTCTAGATATATTAAGTAGTTTTGTTATTAGTTCTAGTAAAGAATCTTTTATTAATAAATCTACTTTTTATATATAAAAGAAATATATTATATATATTATTAACTAGAAGATTTATTAGAAAAATAAATTCTTTCTTTCTAAAATAAAATTTTTAAATAAATTTAATTTTAATAATTTTATTAATATTATTATTAGAAAGATAAAAAAAAAAGTATTCTTTAAAAAATTTAAGATAATTTTATAAGAAGAATATATAGAAATTAAATACTTAGATAATTAAAAAAATATAATTATTTAATATTAAAACTATAATAACTAGTAGAGAATTAATAAGATTATAAAATAATAATATAATAAAAAAACTAAAGATATTAATATTAATATTATATAAAGATATAATTTTAAGTAGAAAATAAACTCTATTAATTTTTTATTTAATAAATTCTTATTTAATTTAAATAGAAAAAAACGTTATAAAAAGAATAAATTCTTATTTTTCTTAGAATTCTTAATTTTAAATAATTTTAATAACTTTAATAATAGAAATAAATTCTTTAAATAAATAGTAAAAAAAAAAAAAAAAAATTATATAAAATAAAACTAGTAAAGAAATAGAAAAGAAAAAATAAAAAAAATATAATTTAAAAATAAAAAAAGATAATTAAAATATAAAAAGAATTTAAAAGAAAATAAGAAAAAAATAATCTTACTTTAATAAAAAGTATTAGAGACTAGTCTAGCGTAATAATATAAAGATATAATATAATTAAAATAATAAATCTAAGAAAGAAAAACTATAGAATATATAAAGAATCTATATAAGTAAGAGAGTTAAGTAAGTATTAAATAAATAATATAATTAATAAATAGATAATATAAATTTAACTTATAATAAAAAAATAATAATATAATATATTTTCTTATAATAATAAGAATTACTATTATTAATAATTTTAAGATAAAATTAATATTTATATAAAATTATTTAATATATATTATAAGATATAAAATAAAGTAATAAATTAAAAAATAAATAATATCTTAATAAAGAATCTCTATAAAAAGTTAAAAATAATATTATATAAATAATAAAAGAAATAATTTAAAATATATCGTAGATTTTAAGGTCTAGAAAATCTTATAAAAGATTTTTATTAATATATACTTAGTATTTTTTTATTATAGAAGAAATTAATATCTTTATTATTATAGAAATTCTAGTATTTTAGTAGTAATAATTATATACTATATTTAATATATTTATTAGATATTATAAGCTATTATTATATAATTTACTAGATAGTAGTTTATCTCTATTAAAATTAATTATTATTTATTTATTATTATTAAAGAT
>NAPT01000553.1:0-20368 GCA_002927785.1 Cladonia uncialis
GGGGGGGGGGGGGGGGGGGGGGGGGGGGGGGGGGGGGGGGGGGGGGGGGGGGGGGGGGGGGGGGGGGGGGGGGGGGCCCCTACTACTTCGGCTCCTCCATCACCGAAGCCGACATCCGGCTCTACACAACCATCATCCGCTTCGACCCCGTGTACGTGCAGCATTTCAAATGCAACATCCGCGACATCCGCTCCGGATACCCCGCGCTGCATAAATGGTTGCGCCATCTGTATTGGGATGTGCCTGCGTTTGGGCACACAACGCAGTTCGAACATATTAAGAAACACTATACGAAGAGCCATAGGCAGATTAATCCGCATGTATGTTTTTTTTTCTGAGTTTTCTGGTGCATTGGTTATTTTTTTTTTTTTAGGATTCATTTTGTTACTTTGCTGGCTGTGCTCGTTTACGAAAGAAAACTTAGGGATACATAACTAATTTTTTTCTTGGGTGATATATAGAGTATTACCCCTGTAGGACCAATTCCGGATATCCTGCCTAAAGACGAAGAGGTCCCCGCCGCAGTTGCGACGTTGAGGTCAACGAACCAGTAAAGGGAACCAGTAATGGGAACCAGTCAAGGGAACCAGTAAAGGGCACCAATAAAGATCATCAACAAAGCAGCCAACAAATCCCCTTCCACAAGACCATCACCCTTTCCTTTCCTTTCCTTTCCTTTCCTTCCTTGCTGTACATAAATAATAATGAACCCGTACGCTACAAAAAAAGGTCATTGGTAGTATGTATTAATGAGGCTGTTCTAAAAAAATTCCATATCACACAGAAATGGATTTATGCTATTTACGTCTTCCCAATTGGTAAATTGAAATCCAGGCAAAATATTTTTTTTATTGCAGATAATGTCCTGTTGCTAAGGTAGGCTAAGTTGAGGATTTGATGAAGCTGGCGATTTGGAATGGCAGCTTGGTCTGTGACTGAGCTATCCTTGATACACCCGTTTTGTGGGGCGGGCTTGCAATATGCCAGGGCCAATTGTCTGTCTGAAATATAATAGGCGTGGGCATATCCCTTGCAACTCTAGCTCTCTCCGTTGGTTCGAATTCTACCTATGCAATTAGGCAACACATCACAGATTAGAAGACTTATTGGATTGAGTATGGTCTATGTACGCCTTGGAAGCCTGCCGACCTTGCCCATCTGCACCGAGTCTACCTTGTATGATAACATACATGACGAAGGATGCTCACAAGCGCCACGTTTCAATCGAAGCCTCTACACTCATACAACGCCAATCCTCTAGCCTTGGACAATTGCTTGTCACATTTATTTATTTCCGGAGCTTGAGCATGACATATGGAACCTCAACATCTTCCTCAGTCTTATCTTCCACCGTCATCTCAAATATTACATTCTTCTGATGATCAGGTATAGGCTTCTTACTGATCGATTCCACCAACTTGCTCAATCTGTTAATTTTTGATTAGCGCCAGAAACATTATGTTATTAGTGCGAACAGATTACTTACTTAAGAGTGAGTCGATCCTTAAGCTTTTGTGGAGGATAGAAGCTGGCATACAATAAGCTCACGCCAGAACTCAGCATCATGATACTCAGCCCTTTCTCTTCGAAATAATCCAGGAATTCTTGCAATGTTATGTCCTCAACCTCGAAACGATCCCAAAGCTTGTCAATAGTAACTTCGCCCTGGCTGCCGACGTATGTGCCTTTTGGACTCGCAATGGGCTCACTGAATCCAAAGAAGGGAAGGGCAAGGTTGACAAAGCCATTTTTGTATTGCTCAATATCATCCTTCCCATCTATAATCTTGTAGAGCTCGAGGACGACGAGACCTGTCACCAACGCTGTTGTTGTAGCAATAGCCGGAATGATCTTGCCAGCAATGAACTTTGTCTTGTGTCGATCAGCCTCTGTAATGGCGTAGTTTTGGGCACGTAGGTTACTCGCTGCGGTGATGAAATCAATGTGATGATTTTTGTCGTCATCCTTTTCGAACTCCACGGGCTCAAGCTTAAAGCCCTTCAAGGATTTGGGTGGCGGCAGCTGGGTGATCAGGTCCTGCATAGTACTATTGTCGTCAAAGTTAGAACCCGACGACTGAGCATTTGGATCGGGATCATTGTCGTCCGCTTGAATCTTGACGGACGAGCTAGGTGTAAATTCAGGAATGATCATGTCGTCCATTATCTTCTTACAGCGTGATTCTGTAATACTATCACTCTGAATTCCGTAGTTGAAGGCGTGGAGATGAGCTGCAGCGACTACAAAGCCCATATGTGTGGGGTTGGATGCGTCGAATTGCAATGGGTCGGGTGCCCGTTTAGGCCCAGACCAGAACGGAGCACCACTTGAGGTTGTTGAATCCTTTGGAAAGTTATATAGCAGCTGCTGAATAGCATTGTTATATTCGTTCTCGAACTGTTTCCTTGCCCAGACAATGCAATCATCAACGTTATGCGGTTTCTCGGTCACCAAAAAGTCACGAATACTCTCCAGAGTGGGGATTTCATTGCCCTGCTGCTTGAGGGTCTCCTCGATGTAGTTTGGCTGTGTGATGTAAAGATTAACGGTCTCGGGAGGTCCAACGAAATATTGATGAAACTTTTCCTTGGCCCATGCAATGGTGTGGTCGATCTTGTTTGGAAAGCTGCGTAATGTACATTGTGGGAAGGACTGCTCTGGGGGATCCTGGGAGCTAGAATATGATTCAGTCAAACTTGGTAGAACGACCTGTGTGTTGCCTTTGGTCCCCAACGTCCCACTGTCGAGGAGGGGTTTCCGGAAAAAGACACATCGACGATCAACGTATTGCCTGGCATCGACGTTGTCCAGAGCATTTGTCACACCATCCAATTCTTCCCAGAAATCCTCATTGAATATATGCTCCGTTTCCGGCCCGACTCTGTCTGGCAATATGACGAATTTCCCTTTGAGATCCGGATTCATGGCTTGTACAGCTTCAGCAGCACATTCACTCTTCAGCTTCCCCACATCCTTAGTCCGAAACAAGAACTGTCTGTTCAGATTGCTTTTCTCAATCTGATCCATATCTGCTACGCTGATTTTTCCTTTGGGTCCGGTTGCCAATCCTATCATCGCCCAATTCTTCAGCATCTCGCAGCCAATTGCTCCGGCACCAACAAGGAACTGCTTAACGTTTGCAAGCTTTTCTTGGAACTCTCTGCCAAAGACTGCAATTTGACCGTCATAACGTGTGTCCAAAGGTTTGCAAAGTTCTTCAGACCGTTTGACAGAAATAGGTAGAGACTCAAGAGAATCGAAATAGAGCCACTGCACGATAGGGTGGAATTTGCCGGACACAGACTTAAGTACTTCCTGGGCAGCCAAACCTCCAAAGAAAGCAGCCATTGGCGCAAGGTCCCCTCGCGCCTGGTAGCTGAGTTCTCGAAGGAGCTTCTCATCAAGCTCTACTTTTTCGTCGCCCTCGCCAGCGAGACTTTCCGCGTATTTGAACACTTCGGAAGCGTCTTCGTCGGAATGGGGTCGTGGAAAATCACCACCATGATGACTTGCGAATTCGTGTAAGGCTTGGAACCCGACGTGTAGCTGTTGGGGCCGGTCAAATTTGGCAAAGTCTGACATGAGTAATTCAGGCTTCTTCAATTGTTCGGAGAATGACTGAAAATTGATGACTTTAGGCATCTTCACTTGCTGGTAAAGGCCTCCACGCTTGTATTGACCCAGATTGGAGACATCTCCAATAGAAAATGTATAGGGGCCCTTCACTGTAATTTTTCGAGGCTCTGAATTGTTGAGAGCCTCCATGCCTTGCACTTCTGTAAACGTCACAAAGTCGCCATCTTCGAGCCCATGTCTTGTCTCATCAAGAGCCGAAACCAAGCCCTCCGAATCAATGCCAGCAACTATGCCACTGACAGGGTTTTCTCCAGTCGGATCTGCTATGGCAAAGTCTTTCCCGAATTCGGTGAATATTGAACCGAAAAGCCCAAAAATGTCTGTGACGACAACAAAGATACCGTTTTCATGACAGTAATCAGATATTGTAATTTGATCCTTCAAAGGGGTCCCCGTCAGGACGACAACCTGATATTGGCGTAGCTTGCTGAGGTCTTCGGTCAAACTCTTTCCAGGATGTTCATGCACAGGGGTGTATGCATTAAGCTCCGCAACTCTAGGTAATGTGACAGCTGCCCGCGGCTTGCCGACATCATCCGGATGGAGGAAGAATTGTGACGAGAGGTCAGACATTGCGGCAGGTGCAGGATCAAAGAGCGTCAAGGACTTGACGCCTGCAAGAGCAATGTTCTTCGCTATTGATTGTCACATTAGTGATTCGTCTTTCATTCCAGGGAACATGAAACCAACCGATCTCCACCCCAAGGCCTCTTAAACCGGCAATGAGGACGTGTGAAGAGCTCATACGCTTCATGGCCTCATGGCCTAAAACATAAAGCTGCCGACTATAGAGTGATTCATCAATCTCGCCATTCTTGAGCTGCTCAGTCCCTACAGCAGGGCTATCGACGTCCATTTTGGAGCCCTGAAGAATGAAGATGTCAGTCTGGGCAATCTGCAATGTTGGAAGAAAGTAGTCGTTTGAGGGCTGAGATTTCACTTGAATTTAAGGGGAAGATGGCGGGAAAATTCGAGAGGGTGACGATGATGTATGGTTACCCTCGAAACCCGTACGATGCTCCGTTGGCACATATGGTGGACCACATACCATCATGATCTTTTTCTTCTCCGGGCGGCTATGATCGTCGGAAGACTTCCTCTTGCCCAGCGTTGCCGCCTTCGGGATATCAGCGTGGGAGTGAATGGTGGACGAGTATAGTGATGCTTGCACGAAGGCAAGCTCGACCTATGTAAAATCGTTTGATCTCTGTAATTAAAGGCAAGAGCTATGCTGTGACTGGACACGCCTAAACCGTTAGAAAAGGAGCAACGCGTCGGAGAGACGGAGAGTGGCTTACAAATTTCTTATGATGACACCGCTTGAGCTTCAGTATGCACGCTGTGAAGGAGAGAAAGAGAGAGTGTAGAGATGGGAGGCGGAATAATCAGGTAGGTATGTCATCAATAGCAGAGAGACCAGCGACTAACGACTTGGTACCTTGTTGGTTAAACGGTTAAACCCCGGATGCTAACCGTGTCGATCTTGACCATTCAGGCAGGCTTCAGCAGCCATCAGAGCTAGGACCGCCTTAAGACCTTGGCTTTAGGGTAGGTAGACGCCGCAAAAGGGCTTCTCGGAGCTATCTATCAGTATTAAAATTGAGAGATATTGTTCCCTTCTGGTGAATTCGGTGAATAATCCTACGTATAACAGAGCTCAGGGAACGATGGCATCTCTCATTTCCCGCGGTAGAGGCTTCCCCTAGTTCGATGAACCGAAGGCTACCCACGCCTAGTCGCGATAGAGACAAGCCATTACCA
This sequence comes from Cladonia uncialis, assembly GCA_002927785.1. NCBI lineage: Eukaryota > Fungi > Ascomycota > Lecanoromycetes > Lecanorales > Cladoniaceae > Cladonia > Cladonia uncialis. The sequence goes on from NAPT01000553.1 coordinate 5,398, forward strand.
GTACTTAAGCAACGGCCCAAAGCTTCTTCTTCAACAACCTCTGAGCCCAAACAACAACGAGGAGCATCGTCGGGCTATCTACTGGCGCGAGCATCTATATGCTCCTTGTTGACAATGATCTGTTTGGCCTTGGTCTATCTTTTGGTGGGAAGCAACTTTCTTATCAATGGCGTTTTCGCAGTCGATGCCAAAGCTCGGGGAAAAGGTGGCATTGATCAAGAGGCATTGGGATCAGGTATAGATGGCGAAAGATATAGGACAGCTTGTCCAGATTATAAGCGTTATGCTGTTATTCCGCAGTATGTCCGAATGCTGTCAATAATACTACGAAGTGTAAAGGGCTGATGAATTGTGCAGCCGGCCATTGAGCAAAGGACCCCTAGCTCTACCCTACCAGCGACCTTCTCCCCACTGTCGAACCTTCGCCTCGCCTTTGGTGGAGGAGGTTATTGAGAAAATCACAGGCCGTATGGTGGATAAGGACATGGCAAGGATTTTCGAAAACGCTTTCCCCAACACCCTAGACACTACGGTCCGGTGGCATGTCGATGGAACAGGCAAGCGCAGCCAGCATAAACATTATCAGGACGGTGCCTGGGAAGGAGTACAGAGTTTCATCGTCACTGGAGATATTAATGCGGAGTGGTTGAGGGACTCCACTAATCAACTGGCCCAATACCAATCCTTGGCCAAAAAAGACAAGAACCTGCAAAGTCTCATACTTGGTGCTATCAACACGCAAGTCGAGTATGTGATCGAGTCGCCGTATTGCAATGCCTTCCAGCCTCCCCCACCTAGTGGTGTTGGTCCCACCAGTAATGGTCAAGACGATTTTGTACATCCAGCCTATGAGCCCTCAAGGGTGTTCGAGTGCAAGTATGAGCTGGACTCCCTTGCTTCGTTCCTAGCCTTGGGCAATCAGTTCCATAAGAGCACAGGCTCAACAGCATACCTGAACCAGCGGTGGTATGCTGCTTTAAACACCGTCCTCGAAGTACTCATGGAACAAGCAAAACCGGCATTCAACCCCTCGACTGGCAAGTTTGAGAAGAACGAGTATCAATTCAGCAGGACGACAAATAGGGGTACGGAAACGCTTAGTCTTTCGGGCAACGGAAATCCTCTCGGTGCAGGGACTGGACTCATTCGTAGTGCCTTTCGGCCCAGTGACGACGCGACTATCTTGGGGTTCTTCATTCCAGCAAACGCAATGATGGTAGTGGAATTAAATAGAACGGCTGATATTCTGAAAACTGTGGGGAAGGATGCCCTTGCTGAAAAACTACGAAAACGAGCAGACAGTATGGAAAAGGGCATCTGGGAGCATGGCGTGGTTGATCATAAGAACTACGGCAAAGTGTTTGCGTACGAGGTTGACGGCTACGGATCCTCGATTCTCATGGATGACGCAAACCTGCCATCCTTACTTGCACTACCCATACTAGGATTCGTCGACGTGAACGACGAGGTGTATAAGAACACTAGAAAGATGATTTTGGAACGCGAGGGTAATCCTTACTACCTAACGGGTCGAGCCTTCTCTGGTATTGGAGGTCCTCATATCGGACCTCAACACGCATGGCCCATGAGTCGCCTGGTACAGGCAATGACGAGTAATGATGAGGAGGAGATCAAAAAATGTCTCAATGATGTTAGAGATACTAGCAAACTTGGCCTTATTCATGAGAGCGTAAACGTTAATAGAGTCAGCGATTTTACAAGTAAGTCTTCATCCAAAGCTATGGTTTCTAGATTCTAACTTCTGCTTCAGGGAGTTGGTTTGCATGGGCTAATTCAGTTTTCGCTCAAACAATTCTTGATGTGGCTGCGAGATATCCGCAGGTTATTTTTGGCCCAGATGCAAAACCTTTTGTCATAGAGTGAGCTTGGAGTTTACGAGCAGTCCACAGCATTTAGCGAGCATTGCTTTGGCGTTAGGACAGGTCTTCGCATAAACCTTGTTTTACCGCGGTCATAATCAGACTATATACCCTTTCAACGAGAAAAGAAAATACACATGTTCAAATGTCCTGCTTCAGTGCCACGAGAAGACCTGGCATTGATGCAAATGCCTTACCCGAAACGGATAAACGTAAGGTTTGAGACGGAACCGATGACGAACATTATCCTACTATAGATTATAGACATTTTTGGATATTCAATAGACTACGTTTCAGACGACGATAGACTCATCTCTAAACCCCTCTCCATGCGAGTCTCGCCTGTACGCCTCTTCAAATCTACTCGCATGGCAGCTACTTCCAACCCCAAGCTTATTTGTCTGTAAAGCCTCACCCACTCTCCCTCCACAACCAGCTAACCCCCTCCCACTAGTCGCCCCCGCCGGCTCCAATCCCACTCCCCAAGCAGACCAATACACAAAAGGCACTCTAGACCGGCATCAACTCGACCCGTCCCCTTTCACCCAATTCCACACCTGGTTCACCCACGCCCAAACCTCGCACGTCCACCAACCCGAAACCGTCTGCCTGTCCACCGCCTCTCTCCCCTCCGGCTCCGTCTCCTCCCGCTTCGTCTACCTAAAAGAACTCGACGCGCGGGGCTATGTGATCTACAGCAACTGGGGCACGAGTCGGAAAGCAGCGGATATTGCGTCGAACCCCCACGCTAGTTTGGCGTTCTGGTGGCATGAGTTGGAGAGGCAGGTTAGGGTGGAGGGAAGGACGGAGAGGCTAAGCAAGGAGGAGAGTCAGGCGTATTATGGGTTGAGGGCACGGGGATCGCGGGTGGGGGCTTGGGCGAGCGAGCAGAGTAGGGTGTTGCCTGAGGAGGAAGGGGGGAGGGAGGTGTTGGAGAAGAGGGTTAGGGATGTGGAAGAGAGGTTTCAGGATGTGGAGGATATTCCTGTGCCGGAGTTTTGGGGAGGGTTGAGAATCATACCCGATATGGTGGAATTTTGGCAGGGAAGGGAAAGCAGGTTGCATGACCGATTTAGATACGTCAGGGATGAGGACGCGGAGGAAGGTTGGAGGATTGACAGGTTAAGCCCATAATACGTAATGGAACAGTTGCAATCATTAAGAATTTAATTGATACAACAATTATTGCTATTGTACATCGCTCGCTATGAAAGCTTGCAGATGACCTAGATGCTGGGTATCCAGATCTAGCTTTTGAGTGGAGAGGTCTATCCGTATCTTACATATTTCCTTCCACCACTCTATTTCCAAATTCTCCGGCGTCCGTCACATCGTAAAATTTTCTCCAAACGCCAGGCTCAGACTGTTGTTACAGGAGCAACCTCAACTCCGAGTATTATAGCATATCCCCCCGCCCATAGGACGAATTTATTTCTGGTAAAAAAGGACTCCTCAAAATGCATCGGTACGCCTGGGTATAAATTTTCAATAACGCCGCGACATAAATCGAATAGCAAGAAAGCAAACATCGGTTTTCAGTCGTCAAGACTTAGAGAACAACACTGCTTGCTCGGCTTGTACCATGGCCGACCAATTCTGTTATCTTGCCTGAGACAGCTGAAGGATAGCCTCTTGATAGCATCTCATGCACGACGTTAAGAGCACCCTCACGGTCCTGAGCTGTAAGGAAAGCTCTTGTCATGGCCTCGTAAGTGCTCGGCTCCCTTTTCTCCATACCAACGCTGTCATACACAGCCTTTGACTTGGCGATGTCATTCTCCATGGCCCAGCCATGGATCAGAGTGTTGGCAATATATGGTGTCATCTCGACTCCATTTGCGGACATGGAATCGAGGACCTCTTCTGTCTGCACCACGCAGTGGTTGGCCACCATTGATTCGAACAAAGCTTGATAGAGGCAGGCTTGCGGGCGTATCTCACGACTACATAGTAGTCGGTCGAACGTCTGACGAGCACCAGCCATATCATGAAGCGCACACCCTTTCGCGTGGATCAGGGAGGCATAATGGACTGCCTCGGGGCGTTGGCCAGACGCACGGATTGCATCAAATACACCTTCGGCGGCTGCTAAATTGATAGGTTCAAGGGTTGCGTAGGTGTCGATAAGGAGCTTATAAGTGTGCATAGTAGGTTCAATATTTCTCGACTGCATGCGCTCGTAGTACGAGAGTACCTTGCCACTGTCGCGCTTCGTCGTAAGGAAGAACTGCATTAAGCTATTGTATGGAGCTGGTCGAGGCTTGTAGTTTGGCATAGACTCCATTTCGTCAAATAACTCTTCAGCAAACCTGTCGTCACTCACACGACAAAGCGCATTGACAACTGTCCCGTACGTGACACTTGTGGGACGAATGCCTGCGGCCCTCATCTCCTGAAAGTAGCGGAGGCAATCATCGATGCGGCGGGCCTTGCCAAGCTTGCCGATGAGAGCGTTGTATAGGAATGACGATGGCGCAACGCCTTCTGATATGGCACGGTTGAAGATAGCAACAGCTTCCGAAGCTTCGTCGAATGTTTTTGCCGAATCCTTCAGCGTGGTGATATAGAGTCCGAAGGTGTTGGCGGTAGGAGCAGTGCCCATGTCCAACATCTCTTGGTGGAACTGTGCAGCCAATTCCCGACGGCCTAGGGTAAGACATGCACCAACCATGGAGTCTAAGATCGAAGCCCAACCATGGCGAACGACAGAATACTGAGGCAGGAAAGGCATGTCAGTCCTTGCCATTCCCAGTATGTCATGGATCAAGTTTGCGCGTCCTTCTTTAGCAGCAGCTGAGATAAGTTTTGCGTAGACAATATACCGTGGATGTCGACCAGCACGGCGAATGTTCCTGAACCGCTGAAGAGCTTCATTGAGGCCTGCACTGTTTCGACGAGCTTCTAACTCTTCCGCGATGATGGTCGATCCTCTATAATCCGTGGTTGCAGCGTATGGATCATACGAATCCGCGAAAGATGGAACGGGCGCGATGGCGGAACCAGGCTGTGGTGTGAATACACGTTGGGGGTAAGCCTGAGAAATCGATGATTGCTGATAGTGTTGCCATTTGTTAGTAATATCAGGCCGCGCTGGTGCGAGCTTCCCTAATGCTTTTTCAATCAGACCTGTGGTACGTTCGTCTAACGGAGCACCAGAACCGACAGCAATGTCAAGAAGATGTGCAAATCGGGCCGAGTGAGCGACATCGTGTGAGATCTCGCCACTTCCTAGTAGAGAAGCTTCAACTTGCAAAGCCAAGATCGTATCTTGCCAGCTCAGGCTGCTGATGTCCTCGGGCCCTAGACCAGAAAGCATTTGCTCGGCGATGGGAGATACAAGGCCTCCATTCTCAATCATGGCCCATAAAAAGCTCATGCTTGCATTCGGTGATGGGATCACTCCATTTTTAGTAAGGAACGCACCAACGAATTCGATAGCCTCATCGATCTCCTCCGTAACCTCGACTCCTGAGCCAGTTGAGACACGGATACGTTCGAAACCCTCACGGGCCTGCATAATGCCTTCATCAATTCGACCGTTCCGAATGAGGGCAACGGCATACAAGGATGTTGGCTCAATGAGGGATGCATCTACTGCCGACGAAGAAGTCAACAGGGCCCAGTATTGACTGGCACCATCGATATCTCCTTGTCGGATATGGAGAGCAAGCATCGAGATGACTGCTGCTGGTGCATCTGCAGCATTGTGAACTAGGTATTGATAGGCCTTGGTTGCATGACTGACATCCCCGTGATCTGCAGCTTCGACGCATATTCTTGCCATAGCTTCGTTCCGGACAAACGGGGTCAGGCTACGTTCTTCGGCAGTCCTCAATGCCCCTGCAAAGTCACCAGTGACTAGACGTTCTTTGAGGAAAGCATCAACGACTACGGTGTCTTGAACAGCTTCCAGTCGCTCCTTTCGATTCTCGGTCACCTCAGCATAAGAATCGATGATCTTGCCAAAGAAGCGATAGGCACCATCGGCTTTGCCACACATGGCGTATGCCTTGATCACAGCAGCGTAGACATCGTTGTCCTTGCGATCAATTACAGTAAGCCTGCCAGCGTCATCCTCAATGGCCAATTGCTTGTACTCATTGTAGCAGTCGACAGCACTGATAAGGTCCCCAAACTTCGCGAAGGCCTCGATCATGGGTGGGAACATGCTTGCAATGGGTTTGACCTTTTGTAGTTCCATATGGTTATAGACACGAATCATGTCCTCAACCTTACCGCTAACGGCACAAGATTTGACCAGCAATCGGTATGTCTCAGCCGAGTAGAGGCGCGATTCGTGGCCTGAAGTCGACATATCGAAAATCTTGACGGCATTGTGCAGAGCATCATCCTCGGCCAATATGTCATATTCAGCCTCATTAGAAGCAAATAAGAAGCTACCAGTTCCATGCAGGCCGCCAAAACGTAGCCGCTTCTTGTCTAGAGACTCTTTCATTTGGAAGACATCCAAAGCCCGGCGGGAAAGTAGCTGGATTAGAGTGGTATAGAAAGCCGTGTCTGGAGAGACCTTGCGACGTAGCATATCAGTGTAGACATCTAACGCCTTTGGAACAATCTGGTGCCGAGCAATGGGATGATTTATAGCGGACGCTAGAAGTGCATTGTAGTCCTTGACCGTTGGACGGACACCTTGTTCCAGCATTGACTGGAAGACCGGAGGAATCTGGCCATAGGACTGTTGATCGTGAAGCTGGCTGATATGTTCTGAGAACGTTTGCGCCTCCGTTTCCTGTCCTGAGGTAGCCGCCGTGACATCGCTCAGCGGAGTGGAATAAGCAGAACCTTCAGCTGTCACGATAGATAATGGACTAGCGGATCCAGCGGTATCCACAGGAGCCTGCTTGTTCGACTCGTCCAACACTGCTGAAACCGAGAGTCGCCGCGGCTCATTTCTGGGAGCAGAAGAATGCTGAAACTGTGAGATCTCGTGCGCGATGGCTTCGTCGACTTTTGCGACAGCGGCAGCTTCCTCGACACCGTTTTCAGCTTTTCTGATGTCATCAACTGCACTTGTGCTATAAGCGCGATCCAGTCCACCACGATCGAGTAGAGCATCTGGGCGTGGACCGACATGGGCCAAATCTTTTCCTTTTACATCAGGCACGACCGAAGGGGGGTTCCATCCAATACGCTTCGCGAATTGAAATTGTTTCCACTCTTTTCCCTCTTCCGCATGTTGCTGGTGTTTCCGCCATGCTTCGTAGTATGGATTCAAGACATCGGTACCCTCGCCCGTATCAGGGGTGTTGTTGCCTGCCTTACTAGCACTGACCGGGATCGAGGAAACATTCTGGAAAGCGGTATGAAATTGAGCTGTTTGTGGTCGTCTGTTTTTCTTCGTATTATGATTGCCAAACGGCAGGTATGGACCATGCGTTGAGGCGCATGATGATTGAGACGCTGCGACTAGCGACTGAGCGGACCCGTGCGGGATGTTCTTAGAAAGGCTATGGCGTGCGAGATGGGAGAATTTGTTCAGAACCATTTAGTGAAGTTATAGTGAATCCCCGTTGGTGGGAGATTTTGACCTAGCACAATGACTCCGATATTAGCATGATAATGTGAGAAGGGTTACTGACAGGGTAGCAGCCAGAAGCCTAGGCAGCTCACCGTAAAGAATTGGAAAGAGTAGAATGCAGGTTCATTTGACGACTGTCTGGCCGTCAAAGAACGCGCTGCGAAGGGTATTGAAGTATGTGATTCTCGAGGACATGCACACAAGAAGATGCCTTCAGTGAAAGCTCGGTGACAAAACGGATAACCTTGCGTCACGCCAAGAGTGACTGTTGATGATATGGTGGAACTTGGGCCAAAGGTGGTGATAGAATATGGATATATGGTGTAATTGTAGTGCTGCCTAACGGCCTACCGAATGAGTGCCTGATAATGGTTGGTCAATGTAACAAGCCGGAAGGGCGAGGCAATGCAGAAAAGAACGGCTGACTAAGGAAGCTGGAGTAAAGAGCGGTCATGAGGTCAAGAACATTGCGGTGTATTGGGTGTCGTTGACGGAATGATGATGCCAATTCAGCTGATATGAGTCTATGAGTCGTAAGAAAAGACGCGGACGGTGGCTGTAACCCTTGTGCCCGAGTATTTTTCTTGCGGGAGGTGCGCTAGTGGAGTAGCGTCGGAGAAAGCGTCCGCGAAAATCCGATCTTGCTTCTCGAAACATCCCGTCTCACTTAACATCCATCTGCGCCCTGTGTTGCACTCGGACTTGAGGCTTTTATAACTGGCCGTTACGTTCTTCGTGAGATCATGGTGCTGACATTGAGAGGGTTATGGTAGAGATATTTCTGATCATCATCTTTCCGTTTCGGCAGCATCGTGTACGATATATGAAAACAGCTATGCGTATTGCTTAACCCGAATCTGTAATCCACCAAATGCCGCTCCCCTTCTCTCCCAAAGGCTGAGCAGCGCCGCTATATGGATCTATTCGAGCTCCCCAGCCTCCAGTTAGACTTGCTTCAAGCCATGAAGACTAGCTTCGACCACTTCCAAGAACCTCGTTTTCTTCAGCTTCTTATGTCACCAAGACGGCTTGATTGATAATTGATGTTTCCTATAAGTCAGCGCTTCGCAGAGCTTGTAGGATGCTGCTAATGGGTATTCCATCGGCTGGCATGGGTCTTGCACGTCTTGGCAGTTTCGCTTATGCGAACACCTGTCAACCACTGAGATAGATTTGAGCTGGGACTTTGGGTATAGCCCCCAAGTCCTCCCAGTCCCTTTATCCCGACGGCCGTCATATACCAGGAAGAGCGATTGAGATTATTTTCACAGATACCAAAGACTATCTCGGTGACAGGGCATGTAAGTCCGTTGTTGATCCTGCCACCTTTAAATATCATTTTGTACCGTTCAACTGTCGAAAGGAATAACTTCTTCTCTCCAATATACCAACCGAGCCATGTCTATGACTCTGCTTTTGAGTGAGTATGCTATGTCTACTCTTCGCCGACAAGGCGTTCTTCTTCCCTGCGCTTACACGTTCTGAACCTTTTTCCACACTTCGATTTACAATTGGATTCCAGCAAGAGGCCATTCCTCCAAGAAAGGAAGTGGACGAGAAACTCCTACTTCGGCGAGCATGACCCGCTACTGCTGAAACCATCGTATCTGACAATGAGGCGCTTACTGACAGCGCTTTATATAGCAAAATGACGGAGCTCTGTACAGTGACTGTTTCAATTTTGCTTCTACAGCTCCTTGTCCAGCGCAGAGTATGCATTGACTAAAACCGAAATGAAACCCTTACCGATGACCTTGGACCCAAAGAACGTGACACAAAAGTCACACAATGCGTCTTCTGGGGATTGCACATGCTCGGTTTTCTCTCGGGCAAAATGAACAATTCATTTAAGTCTTGAAGTGACGCCACACCACGCTCTGAAGCTCCGCGTTTGCCTGATGGATTTGTGCGGACGTCTCGAAGCTAAGATTAGCTGTCAAAAAGAGGGTCTCAAGCTAAATTTCTATCTTCTGATACGCATACCGGGAGAAAAAAAGTCGTATTCGTATCGGAGATCTGTCCAAGGCGGCCCAGCAATGATCATCCTGGAAGTTTTCTGCATAAAAGGGGTTAGTAATCCCTGGCCGCTTTTGATGCGCCTGAACTGATGCGCCTATAACTCCAACCCGCTGCCTTCGACTTACCTTCTTCGAGGAGCGTTCTTCAAGTCTTCCATTCTGTACGATAATGTTAGTGCATGTCCCTTTGCAGTGACTGCCGGATGCCTGCCTGGCAGCACTCGGCTAGAAATAGTGGCAATGGATTCTGTCCATTTTAAGTTTCTGGAATTGCCATTGAAGCTATTTATTAATCTCCGCACTGCTGGGAGCAACTCAGCTTCATCATCGATGACCTGACCGAGACTTCACCATGTAATGGATGTAGTTGTTTTCTTAATTATTTTGATTCTATAATTCTCAAGCTCCTTTTTTGTCGGCGTCACTACCTCCGCCGGCACAGCAGCAGCATCCTCCACTGGGAGAGTCTACTCAAGTCCACCGCGGCCACCATAGACTCGCCAACCCTATACTCCGTCACATCTTCCAGTGCATCCTCCATTATATCCTCTGATACATTCCCCGCCTTATCATCACTTCGAAGGTCCTCTTCCAAGTCCTGCATATCTAATGCGACTTCTGTCTCAGTGTCGTTCGCAATCCGTTCTTCGTCCTCGGCTACTTCACCGGCGTCATCTTCATTGTTGCATTCCACTGGTAAATTTTGCCATCCATTGATGGCAGGAACTTCCATGGAAACCTGCCATACATCTGGTCGCCAAGTTTTACTACCAATGGGGACGCTTATCCATGGATAGCAGGTATTTTCATGGATTTTAGCACTATCTATAGTCGGCGCCAATAACCACGACCTTCCTAACGTCACTCCACCCGTCCTCGTCGTCGCCCTGGCTCTTACTTAGGGAACGCCTGCGCGTAGAGCAATGTTATAGGCATCTGAGAAGCCGTTCTTCCCAGCTTTTCCCTCACCACCGCTCCTAATTCCAATATAGAAGCAGTGATGAATCCACTTATTCCTAGCAACTATCATCTTTTCCTCATTAGACAACATGTCTGACTTTACAGTAATTATGATTATCTAACTAGCCCAGGCTCTTCTCATTAGGCCGACAATAAAGCTTTTACCTTGTCATTTCTCACTCAGATTAAGTCTTTTAGCAGTACAGCCCACGACGCCTTTAGACTATCAGTGACAAGTATACATCAGAGAACTCACAAAGGCCATCGCCGGCAAGATATGGAAGACAATGATAGTGAAACGAGGCGGCAATAAAGGCTTTAATAGACCTGAGATAGTCGCAAGTATCAAGCAGTGATGCCAGTGGATAGTCCACCGAATCCATCTATAGCTATTCTTTCTATATTGTGACATATATGTCATCCAGAGATTGGAGGTCAGTGTCGGTCAGCTCGGGTATACAGCTTAGTGGTATATTACACAACCCTTATTGGTATACCTTATCATTCTATACCACATAGGCACTGGGTACTGGCATCTTAACAAAATTTAAATAAGGTAAGACCATAACTTCCAGGGGGGTTTAGGGAACCTGTTAGGGATCTTTTTAAAGATGTTAACCCCCGGCTCACCTAGCCGAGGTGAGCCCGGGTGAAGCGGCAAGCTCACTTGCTAAATACAGAAAGGCCTGCGCAGGTACAGATTCTGGTTAAAAGAACAGCAATCGCGCAATGGAGCGACCGACAGTGGCTTTCTCAGCCCCAGGCAAGGTGTTGTTAGCTGGCGGATACCTGGTCCTAGACCGCAATTACACTGGATTAGTATGCGGGCTTGATGCTCGAATTCATGTACATGTACAGACACTGCAGACCTCTCCAGGTCTAACGCTTTCCGAGATCATCGTCAGATCTCCCCAATTTAGGGATGCGGAATGGCGGTACGGTTACCGGGAGACTGAGGAGGATGGCGGTATTGAAGTTACTCAGCTGAAAGGGTAAGCTTATACTTCCTGCCATCTAGCGAACAAAATTGTATTCTACTAGCTCTATGCCATTCTCCATTAGTAGAACATCTGAAATCCACTGCATATACTACGTTCAGATTGGAGATAAAGGACTTGGCTAGGCAACATGTGCCATGTGTACCCTCTTTGTTGAGTCAAGTTGTCTCTGACTCTCGAAAATTTGAGAACCAAGAAGCTCATGGATGCATATGTATGTCAATTGGTAACAGTTTTATCAACACCACTGATGCTATTCCATCTCAATAGCCATTCCACAGCCAAGAAATCTCAGAACAAGTTTGTCGAAACAGCACTTGCTTATGCATTGACCTACGCTTCAGCCGTTGACCATACCAAGATTGGGCCTACGTCAATCACCATACTTGCAGACACGGACTACTATTCTCATCCAGGATCTCCTGGAAATGACACACTTCCCACGAAGGATCATTTCCTTAATTTCAATGTGGCCCTGCATGAAGCACACAAAACAGGTCTTGGTTCGTCGGCAGCGCTCGTTACCGCCTTGACAACCGCAGTGGTTGCCCACTATGCTCCTCGCGAGATTATTGATGTTAGTTCGAGCCAGGAGAAAGCTCGAATACATAACCTAGCACAGGCAGCTCATTGTGCCGCACAAGGCAAGGTTGGATCGGGCTTTGATGTTGCCGCCGCTGTTCATGGCTCATGCATCTACAAGCGCTTCTCTCCATCAATCTTAGAAGGACTCGGAGGGATCGGCACAAAAGCTTTCTCTACTCGCTTGAAAGAGATTGTCGAAGATCGCAATCCAACCGAGAAGTGGGATGTCAATATTGACAAGAGACTTGCAAAAGTCGTGCCCAGAGGACTGAGACTTGTAATGTGTGACGTTGACTGTGGCTCACAGACTGTGGGCATGGTGAAGAAAGTCTTGTCATGGCGAAAGTCACACCCTGAAGAATCAACCCTCCTGTGGGAAACATTGCAAAGGGGGAACGAAGATCTTGCAACGCAGCTCCAACAGTTGTCATCAGAGTCGGCTAGCACCCCAGAAGACTATGAAAACATACGCACAGTGATATTAACTATCCGATCACTGATCCGTGAGATGTCATCGAAATCAGGAGTGCCGATTGAGCCACTGGTACAAACCAGACTTATCGATGCATGTTGTGAAGTACCAGGGGTAGTGGGAGGAGTCGTACCCGGTGCAGGAGGTTTCGACGCTATGGCTTTGCTGGTGGAGGACAGAGACGAAGTTGTTGACGCTTTGCGCAAATTTGTAGAGAGCTATCGGGTCGAGGCCGATGAGGGCGGTGGCGTCAGCATTGGAAAGGTTCGGCTGCTGGGAGTGAAGCAGGAAGACCAAGGCGTCAGAAGGGAAGATTCAAAGTATTATCAAAAGTGGCTTCGCTGACTGCATCCTCTATGGCTCAATAAACCTGGTAAAACGAATACACATAGTCAATGAATATGGAACATTAACATACACCTATAGACCTCAGCCGGTTTACTGTTGAGAGTTCCTGCATTGTAGCTCAGCGCTAAAATCGAATCTAGCCCTTGTTGGCCTTGAGAAGACTCTTCCCTGTTCGGACAGCAATGTACACCATAACGCACCCTGCTCACGCGATAGTAAATAGAAATATCGATAGTGCACAGTCCTGGTCCAGTATGCTTGTCATCACACGTTGATGTCCATATCTCCATCTTACTTGACCTAATCCAGCATATCGCCTGTCATTTAACGCCAATCGCCGAGTATCCCGCGGCTGATCGACATTCCCTTGGAGTATACCTTAGTTAGGGCAGGAGACAGCTCTTACATTACGTGGGCGTCCTCACCAAAGCCTTTGGGGACATAGTAGCTCATCTATATGAGGGGGATCTCAATTGAAAATCTATCGCCTCGAGCTTTGCAAAGTCCAGCGAACGAGCCGCATTTACCGGCCTGAAGCTGGAAATCCGGATATACAATCCGCCACAGCTGCACTACATCATCCTCACACCTGCACCTTTCCGCTTCTCCTGAGAAATATTTTTCTAACGGATCTGGGGTCATACCGAGCTTAGCCCCGCTGCCAGCGTACTGCTACGGGCAATAATGGAAACACTACAACCCCCCTCAGCAGCGCCGGCTAATGATACCTTACGAGAAGCCTCAAACATACTCGACGTGCCTGCGCAAGAAATTTCCCCCGTACATTCAAACCCGCCATCCTCGGCGCCTGCAGATATGGATACCATCCGCCAGCAAAGGGTCGCAAACCATCCCACAACATCCTCGGACGCGCAGACTTCCATGGGATCGGACATAATGCCTGCGGTAGGACCATTAAACCGGACTACTACTACAACAGATCGAATTGAGTCCTCACAAGAGAATCGGCAAACCGTCGCCCAGCCCTTAACTTCAGCTCTAGATTATAACCCACAACAACGAGAGCCTTTGACTGCCGGGCAGACCTATAAATCGGCTCAGCCAAGTTCACCGCCACTTACAAGAGAGAAGACGGCCCCAGCGATTGGTCCCGCTACCGACAAGCCTACCCCTGTTCCCAAAGAATCCGAGATCGAAGGTCCACTGCTATACATCACTCTACTATTGAGTAGCACTGGAGCGAGACATCCCTACAAGCTTGACGAAAGATACCTCAAGAAGCGTAACGTGATTGTGGAGGGCAACAACCCAATAAATCTAAGCTTATATAAATTGAAGGAGCTGATACTGAGGGATTGGCGAGAAGGTGAGACAGTTGATTGTCCATCTGATCAAATCCGTCTGGATTTGTCATTTGAAGTTTTGCTAATGTGGAACCTACTCATAAAGAATGGGAAGCGAAGCCTTCGAGCCCAGAGTCGATACGGTTGATCTCCATGGGAAAGATGCTCAATGACAAAACTCGGTTAGCTGGTAAGACAGCCCATATTCCTAAGGAGAACGGTATTCGCTAAAAGAGTATGAAGACGCCGGTTTTAAAAACGGAGCCACACCACACATTATCCACATGACGATTAAGCCACAAGAGATAGTGGACGAAGAAGATGCAAAGATGAAATCGGCTGGGAGGGACCGTGATGGCAATGAGAGGAGTCCGGGATGCCGATGTATCATCCAATGACCTCCTCCAACGCCTACAATTTTACGCAATATCATTCATGAAGCTTTCGATGGGATAGCAGGGCTGGGGATACCGGGGCGTTAAGACGAGTCTCCGAGCAGCATTCTTCGGCGTCGATGGAATTGCAGCGCATGGCGAATATGCATGTAGGTGACCTGGTCTGTAAAATATTCTGATTTCCGGCCTGTAGAATTAGAGGAAGGCTGTCTAAATATTTTTTTGCAATTTTTGGACTTCGGGTCAGAACGATTTCTCGCACCTAGTCAAGTCACAGAAAATTCAGAAACTCTCCTGTTAATGCCTCAATATCATCGCCCCCCTCATGTCTAATGCCTAGAAATGTAATAGTACAACCGCTCAACCCATCACAAGCATTCCCCATTTCCTTCCTCCCTCAACCCTCCCAACAACATACTACCATCGATCCATCCCCACCTTCGCCTCCATCTCCGTATGAAAATCCACCCCC